>JAXQQM020075692.1:0-247655 GCA_034641835.2 Pinus albicaulis
TTCCATCTTCCTCCACTTAACCCTCCACCTCCCTTGGTCAATCCTCCTCTTATTAACTCCCCTTGGGTCCCCCCACCACCAATCATGGCAGCCTAGTATGCTCCATTAGTGCTACCTCAACCTTTGGCACCTTTACCATAGGATTACCAGTCCAAAATTCCCCTGTTTGATCAAAATGGTCCTGCAACTGCTCAACAACATGTGGATAAAATGAATGCCTATTTTGACCATCAAGAGATAGACGATGAAACAATTAATTTGAGGATGTTTGCCCAAATCTTGAGAGGAGAAGCAAGAATATGGTTTAAAGGCTTGACCCCAAATAGTATACATGACCTCCCTGCCCTTGACCAGTTGTTCATCAATAAGTGGGAAATCAATAAAAATCCTCTCCAAATCCTATCATAATATGAGAACATCAAGAGAAATTTTGGAGAGAGTGTCCAAGATTACTATACCAGGCTCAATAGTGTATACAACACCCTCCCTCCTCACATGAAGCCCCCACCAGGTTTAGCCCTAATTAAATTTTCATATGGTGTGAACCTAGAGATGGCTTATCAGCTCCAAGAAAGAGATCCTCCTACATTATAAGACATCCTGAGGGGTGTAGTAAGTGTGTAAGAAAATCTAATTGTAAAAAGGGCTAGAATGAGAAATTAGAAGAGAGTCACTATCAGGGAAGAACCTGTAACCTCCACATCTGATGCTAATATTGATAGCCTGGTTAGAGCCATGGAGAAGATGATGGAGAGGATCAGCCTGAATGAGAGAGCTATCCCTAGGGAAAATCAGTCAGCTCCTCAAAATAGAAACCAAAACTTTAGAAGAAACCCCCCTCAAATAACAGAAAGAGAATAGAGAGGACTTGACCGGTAAATTAGGTGTCCATTCAAAGAAAATAATGCTGATGAAGATTGGGGGGTGGTTGAAGAACTAGAAGAAAGTCAAATTAATCTAATGGGAATTTACAATGAAGATATTTTTTTCCTCATTGAAGAAGAACAAGATTTATTTTCTTTGACTCAAACTGAAGTATAATTTGAAGATTCTGAAGATTATAAACAAGGGTTAGATAATGCCATCATTGAGGTGCATAGTCAATATAACCTTCGAAGCAAGAAAAATCTGGATATCCCCAAGAGAAATAATTCTTAAAACTTTGTTAAAAAGGCCCCTGAAGCCAATCCCAAGAAAACAACAAAGAGTTCAAAGAAGATTTTACTAAAATCCTAAGAAAGAATGGTCTAGAAAGCAACACTAGTAGATTGGTGGTCAGCCATAGAAAAACTGTTAGTTGATATCCCTAATACAAATCAACAATCTAAAGTTGCTGCAAAAATAATGCCTGAGAAGAATGATTCAAATTTTCCAAAAACACATACACCATTCGGCATTAAGAATGAAATTTCCAAAATAAAAATATTTGTCCCTCTCACTAAATTGGTGAACCTGGATGTATATCGGTCCCAATTCCTAAAAGCATTGAACATAGGAGACATTACCAACACTATCAATCTAAATGATGAAAAACCTGAACATTTTTTTGGGCTGGAAGTAGAGGGTAAATTCCAGGAGGGAGGTGTTCCAAAATTTTTTCTTAGTTTGAATGTTCATGATAAAATCCTTCATAATGCCATGATAGAATCAGGGGCATCTCATAATCTCATGCCAAAGGAAATTATGGAGAGACTTGGCCTGGAGATAACTAGACCATACAGAGACCTGTACTCATTTGACTCTAGCAAAGTTAAATGTCTAGGTCTCATTAAAGATCTCTGTATTATTTTAACCCAGATACCGGCAAAGAGTCTAGTGATGGGCATAGTGGTGGCTGACATCCCTCCTAAATATGGTATGATTTTATCACACTCATGGGGATCAGAGCTTCAAGTCACCCTCAAAATGGATATGACTTATGTTACCATACCAGTTTTTGGCCATCAAAGGAGATTCTATGCGAGACTCTAATGAAATACATGGTGATAAGTCAAGAAAAGCCTCATAACTACTCCCTGTACTCTGTTCATTCTGACCTTGATTCATTTATTCTTTACAATAATGAAAATATTAATGAAAAAATAGCTCAAGTAGAAGAATACCAGAAGAGAGAACAATCAGATTAAATGGAATTTGTGCACCACAAGTTTGAACCTGAACCTTTTTGGAACATGAATTTTGATGGTTCTTGTGGCAAAGCTGGCTCAGGAGTAGGGGTGTGGGTATGCAATACTAAATATAACCACACAGAAGGGCATTCTTACAAACTAAACTTTCAGTGTACCAACAATATAGCAGAATATGAGGCACTCATTTTGGGTTTACAACTACTGAAGAAATTAGGAGCAAAAAGAATCTCTATTCATGGGGACTATGAGTTGGTCATTAAAACAATCAAGGGAGAATACTCAAAGAAGCATCCCAGATTGAGAGCATACAGGAATACTGCCATTGGCCTCCTAAAAAATTGGAAGAATATGACCTTGCTACAGTTCCATGAAATCAAAATATCCTGGTTAATGGGTTAGCATTTTTGGCCAACACTTGTCAATTACCTCATCCCAACAAACAATATATAATATAGGTTAAACACTGCCTAGCAACTCCTGAAAATATGTGATATTGGAAAGTCTTTGTAGATGAAAAATAGATTGATAATTTCCTACAATCCAAGGGTGAGTTTGAAGATTCTAATTTGGACCTCGAGTGTGTAGAAAACTACTCTATTAAAGAGAAAATGTGCATGAAGAAACCTCAGCATAATTCTGATATTAATTTTTTAGCAGATAAAGATCTACATAGGATAGAGATGCATGAAGATCCAGAAAAGGAAGAATTTGAAGTACTCCAATTTAGGAAAAACACCTTGCCTAGATGACCTATCCCTCATGAGGAACTATTTGATTTCAATGATGTGGCTAGGAAGTCAAAAATGGAATCTACAGAAACAAATATAGAGGAGTGAAATATGGGTAGTGAGCAAGAGCCCAAGATGATAAAATTGTCAAATACACTTTCAACATCCATAGAGTAGAAATACATTGCTTTGTTCCAAGATTTTATTGATGTGTTTGCATGGAGTTATGAAGGTCTGAAATCTTATGATACTGATATTATCCAGCAAAAAATTGCAGTCAAGGAGAACCAAAAGCCTTTCAAATGTAAATTACGCAGGTTAAATCGTGTCCAAATGCCTCTAGTTGAGAATGAGATAAAAAAATGTATGATGCTAAGATAATAGTCCCAATCAGGTACTTTGAATGGGTTTCCAATATTGTACCTATGAGAAAGAAGACAAGAGAGATCAGGCTCTACATTGACTTCAGAAATCTGAACAAGGCATCACTTAAGGACAACTACCCCTTACCAAAAATGGACCACATATTGCAAAAGGTAGTGGGTTCCAAAAGAAAATATTTTCTAGATGGATTTTCAGGGTACAATCAAGTGCTGGTGCATCCAAATGATCAACACAAAATAGCTTTTACTACTCCTTGGGGAACCTTCATGTATGTAAAAATGCCCTTTGGATTAATAAATGCCCGTGCCACTTTTTAAAGAGAAATGAATATTGATTTTTTAGAAGAAAACAGTCTTTTCATTGTGATCTACCTTGATGATATTACAATATATTAAAAAATCGATGAAGAACATTTAGCCCATTTGAGAAGAGTTTTTGAAAAATTCAGAAGGTGCAGTCTATCTCTGAATCCTAAGAAATTATTATTTGATCTTAAAGAGGGAAAGCTTCTAGGCCACATCATATCTGAAGAAGGGATCAAGATTGACCCCAGCAGGATTGAGGGCATACTGCAAATCATTCATCCCAGAAACGTCAACGAACTGCAATCCTTCATTGGAAAGATAAAAAAATTTAGGAGGTTTATACCAAACCTTGCAGAACTCCTGAGGAATATCACCAACATGCTTAAGAGGGATTCATGAGTCAAGTGGACCAAGGAGGCTAAATAGTCCTTTGACCTAGTAAAGCAGGCACTCACTACAACATCGGTTCTGATCAACCCTGATTTTAACAAGGATTTCATCATTTTTTCCTTTGCATCAGTGGACACAATTTTTGTTGTATTGCTATAGAAAACTAAGGAGGGACAGGAGCAACCCATAGCATTTTTCAGCCAAGCTTTAAGAGATGCACCTTTGAATTATAATATCATGGAAAATAAGGATTTTGCCTTGGTCAAAGCACTAAAGGATTTTATAGTTTACATTGTGCATTCACACATCATTGCATTTGTGCCCAATACGGTTGTCAAGGACATCCTAGCAGATGATCCTGATGGAAGAAGAGGTAAGTGGATTGCTGCTATCTTGGAGTATGATTTAGAGATCAGACCCACCAAACTAATCAAGGGATATGGATTAGCCAGATTGATGGTTGAAACAAATTTTCAAGCACTCGACATTAATATGATTCATTCACTAGATGAACAAGAGGAGCTGGCAACTCCACCTATTGAGGAAGCATTCCTAAATTCTCCCTAATACAAAGATATGATATATGTTCTATTTTATTTAAATCCTCCTCCTGGTTTGTCCAAATCAAAAGCTAGATTCTTGAAATTGAAAGCTGTAAAATTCTACATCCTAGAAAATGTTTTGTACTGGAAATATTCTAAGGGGCATATCTTAAATTTTTGCTTCAAGAAGATGCAGATAGGGTTATGAAAAAATTCCATGAAGGGGATTGTGGAGGCCATCTCTATTGGAAAACCACTGCTATACAAGATCCTTATGGCTAGTTTCTATTGGCCTACTCTCTTTCCAGATATCCACAAAATGGTAGCTACCTATCATAAATGCCAAATTTTTGAGGGAAAAACAAATTTTTTGCCTCTACCTTTATAACCAATCTCTGTTGAAGCTCCTTTCCAACAATGGTGTTTATACTTCATTGGAGAAATCCACCACACCTCCTGTGCCCAACATAAATGGATCCTTACTGCCACAAACTATTTTACCAAATGGATAGAGGCCATTCCTTCCAGAACTGCTACTGACTAAGTGATTATCAAATTCCTTGAAGCCAACATTCTGTCCATATTTGGTTGTCCTAAGAAAATCATTACAGATAATGTTGTTGTTTTTAATTCCAAGAAGATGGTGGATTTTTGCCACAGATATTGCATTTCTTTGGGGAATTTAACAACTTATTACCCTCAAGGTAATGGACTAGCTGAGTCCTCCAACAAGATCCTCGTCAACATCATCAAGAAGTTGATGGAAGAAAATAAGAAATCCTGGCATAACAAATTGGTGCATGCATTGTGGGCTGAGAGATTGACAACTAAGAGTTTTAATGGAATGTCACCATACCAGTTAGTATATGGAATGGATGCAGTTTTCCCAACATCCTTAGGAGTGCCAGCCATGAAACTCATTCACGAGGTGCAGGCTGAAGAAAATGATGTACAAAGGAGAATAGGCCAGACCATTCAGCTACAACAGTCCAGAGAAGAGGTGTAAAACAGAACTTAGGTGGTTCAGGAAAATATGAAGAAGATTTTTGACAAAAGAATGAAAGGAAACAATTTCAATATTGGAGATAAAGTGTTGAAATGGTATTCTAGAAGAGAGGTTAAAGGTAATCATATAAATTTTGACAACTTGTAGAAAGGCCCATACATTATTCATTATTTTAGAGGAGATAATGCATTTTTCTTGCAAGATATGGATGGAACAAAGCTCTTTGGAGGTCCTATCAATGGCAGGATGCTAAAACATTATTTCTATTAAAATCTTAGATTAAAATTTCATCATTGTTAATACCATAGCCTTACATTTTTCAATAATCCGCTGGACAAGGTTGAAGTCCGAAGTGAAGGCCATAAGCCTATTCTGATAAGAAAATATAAAAAGAAAGGGGGATGAAAGAGATTAGTAAAATTTTGCAGAGGATAAGTATACAAGGCTACTAGTCTTGGTGTTCTTAACACTTCCCTTAAAAGAAGTGCCATCCCCAACTAGAGCCACTGTTAGAGTCCTTTAAATTTATAGTATCACAAGGTGACTGTGTATTTACTCTATGCAAATTTTTCATATTGTACATAGATTTCAATATTCAAAAGTATTTTCCAAAGAAAGATAAAACAAAACAAAAGGAGAAGAAAAGAGGGTATTGAAAAAAGTAAAGGAAAGCCCCACAGAAAAAAAAAAATATTTCTAAAAGTGTTACAAATTAAAATGCCACTACTTTTTAGAAAGGTTTGTTAAATCATAGAGCTTAAGAATGATTGTACAATTTTGAATTTTCTAGTTATAGGTTAGAGAATGAGGATTTTTGAGACTATTTAATCTTGGCTTATCAGTAGGTAGGTAGAAAATGACATTGGTTCAACAACTTAATCTGAACCAATAGGAGAAATAAGGGATAAGTGATAGGATAGAAATTTAAAAAATAAAAATGATGTCAGGGTCTGCAAGTCTAAATGCACCCTAAAAGGAGAAATGAAAATTTCATGCTATAAATATGTAGCCTAAAAACTTCTTGATTGTTTCCTAAGAGAAATCAGACTAAAGAGTTGAAATTTTTCTCTAAAGGTCTGAAAAGGGGATGATTTTTTCAAGTGTGGGACCTTACGGTGTGCTTTTATCCTAGGTCCCTGACCACATTGCATATCCTTAACCCCGCCCCTTTGTTATTCCTCTTATCCTAAGTTTCATTTTTACTCCCTTGACTCTCATACCCTGACTCCACCTCAGATCACCTGTCCCGACACCTCCACATATTATTCACACACCCTTTTCATAATACCACTCATTGTTGAAGTACCCCTTTGAAATCTCGATGATTTGAAAAAAAGGCATTAGAAATTAAAAGAAAGAGTTGAAGTCCGGTTGCATGGGCCGAAATCGTAAGATTCAAAGGATAAGCCCCCAAGGGTAAATGTTATAGTCGCCGAAGTGCGATATGCGGGACTGGCAGGACCCATATTTCCCTCATATACACCTCGAATGCTTTGAAATAATTCATGTTATGGTTAGGGAAAATTTTTACCATTTCTTAGCTACATTTCACTTGTCCACTGGGAGAATCTTGTAATGGGGTCCATCACCCAATCGCAATAGAAAATTGCAAATGTTAAAGGAGGGCCCAAAGGTTAAATGTTAAAGTCAGCGAAGTGCAATATGTGACGCCGATGGGACCTGATCGCACTCACAAATCACAAATGTTGAAGGATAGTGTGAAAGGTTCATGTTAAGATCACTGAAGTGCGATATGTGGCGTGGGTGGGACCAAATCACATATCGCAGTGCGCGGGTTCAGGAGAAAAAGTGTTAAATAAAAATTTAAAGACAATAGGGTGTGAAGTGCGATGTTGGTATGTATGTGACATGATTCAAAGATGAAATCTAAAAGATTTTAGGTCCAGGCATATGAGTTTTGCGCGTTTGTGAAGAAATAGGCGAAAACATGGAAGAAAGACTCTGGTAGAACCCGACAAGGGGCAAAAGGCAAAGCGTGTAATATTCGTAAATTAGCATGCAGCTAATTGGAATATTAAATTTTGATTTTGATTATTAGTCAGCAGAATAAGAGGGTAGAGAGACCCATAAATCTCCTTAGATGGAATAAAACCACTCCAAATGTGAATGGAGGGCATAAAAAGAGTTGGATAAAGCTTCCCTATGTATGAACAAGGGATGAAGCATGTGGACTGGGTCAACTTTCACCAAATCAACAATGCTGGTATGGAAGTTGTGGACATTCAAAGAGGGACAATGTAGTTTTGGAGGGAGATCCTTTGCATGGAGGTAGTGCCTTTAATGAGTGGGGAAAAGGGTGAGGAAGCTCACCAATAATATAAGGAAGGGGATGGCAGCCATTGTGGTTATGTTTTTTGTTATTATTTGTGTATGGTCTGTTATGACTTGTGGCTCTCTTCAGCTATTTAGCTAATATTGCAGTAATGTTTAGCACAAGGGTGTTCCCGAGTAGGAATCCCACCTTCATCTTCAGGGGACTTCGATTTCCTACTGAGGATATGTTCTTGAGAATTATTTCCACATTCTGGCATTTGGACAAGCTACAACTTTCTTCTAGATCGCATATTCTCTTGAGATATGTGTTGAGTTGCAGGGTGCAACAGTGGAGGGTTTCTTTGGGTCATTTTTGAGCTTGTCTTCAGTGGAGGAAGCTTTCTTTCCATTTCGAGATTAGTAAGAAAGATCCATGTGCTTCATGTTATATTTTGGCATCAAGCCAAGTCATCATCATCCCCTACAACAGAGTTCTAGTGCATGACTACGTTATTCCAGTGACCAGTTGCAGGGGTGAGTTCAGTGCTCAATTTGGAGTGTTTGCTTTTTAGTGGAGGGATCAACCCTGCACTTGAAAAGTCCATTGTAGGAGTTCTTTTCAGATCTACATCAGATTCATCCACCTCCTTTAAGGTGCCCAGTTGCAGAGTTTATTCAGCCCTAGGGCTGCATTCCGACATTCTGATATTTTGTGTATTTCCAGAAACCCTTCCTAGGTTATCTAGGAAAAGTGTTGAGGAGCACATACCTCCATTTTTTAGCCTTGTTTGAGCATGTATCATCATATCCATTTATTTATATTGCTTATATGCAGTATTAGCCATTAAAAATGCGATGTCTTGGCTTCAATGTATTGTGTAGCAGTCGTATTACATGTATTGTTGCTTTTAGGCATTGGAGGCTTCTCTTGCCTAGCTTGAGGGTTTTAATCCCCAAGATATTGTACTTATTTCTCGTTGTGATACATAATACCATGGATCTATCTTTGGCTCATATGTAATGTGTTGAAATTTTCTAATATTTCCCATGTTTATGTGCTATATTGCTGCTTTCCCCATTTGGGAATATTACAGTGGTATCAGAGCATAATCTTGGCTCAGCCTATGAAGACATTGCATCTATGTTATCAAAAGAAGAAGAAGCTTCTCACAGAAAGGAGAAGGCTTATATAAGAGAAAAATTCAAGACTCCATTATTTGGAGAAATGGAGGGAAATAAGTTCTCAAAAATTCTTCTCCAAACTATGCATGAGCTTAATAGAGAAATCAAGGGAATGGGAAGGGAAAGACATGAAGATCCCTCTAAAAGACCTGAATGTGAAGAAAGTTCCAGTTCTTCATATTATGGGTGTTAGCATTCAACCACACAATCAGATCTACAATGCTCTACTATGCCTACATTCGTAGCAAGGGAGATGGAGGAAGGAGATGTACCAAAGGAGGAGACTCTTGGTGACTATATTCAAGAGTTTGAATCTCAATCTCAGAGGTTTAGAGATCATCTAAAATTTGAAAAATTTTGCAATATTAAGGAGGATAGAATGCCTAGAAATCAAAATATATTCAAGAGGTTCCAATAACATGCTTTGGGTAGATTCTTTCTCTACTTTTTATTCCTGGTGGTTTTATGAAAATTCTTCTGTAATATTCTAAAATTTGCAAGCAGCAAATTGGAATATTAATTTTTTCTTATGACATCTAGGAGATGAATAAAATGGGTAAATGCCCATGAGTAGGAATAAAATCCCTCATAGTGTGAAAGAGATCAATGGAGTAGCTTAATTTTTCACCTTCCAGTGTGAAAAGGGGCAAATGCATGAGGACAAGGTCAAGTTTGACCAAGTCAACAGTGCTGCCTAAGAGGTGTAGCTTGCATGAGAAGACAACGCAGTTTAAGAGGGAGGAATATTCTTTGTGGAAGAAACCCTAATGTGTGGGGTCCAGGGCAAAAGGGAATTCACTTGCATAAAAGGAGGAAGAGGCAGCCATAGTGAGACATCTTTGAGCATATTGATTTTGGTCTGAAGACTATTTGCATTCTCCAGCTGTTCAGCTGAGTTGCAGTGATGTTTAGCATGAGGGATTCCTGTTTAGGATTTCCTCTCCTTCTTGAGAGGCCTATTGAAGGATTTCACTTCATTTCTCCACATCTTGGCTCAAGACCAAATCCACTTCCATCAGTCACTACATTATTTCTGTTGAAGTATAATGTTGTATTGCTGGGTATTGTAGTGGAGGGTTCCACAACACCTTCCCTTGGCTCATCCTTCAGAGGAGGGAGCTCCTGTTCCTTCGGGAGGTCAGTGAACGGGATTTCAAAGCTTATTTCACATATTTTGCACCAGGCCAAACATTCCTTATCTCCTACAATGCAGACCAGTCCCTTGACTGCATTATTTCAGTGCATATTAAAAGTGAGGGGGTTGCACCACTATTTTGGAGGGTAAGATCTTCAAGGATTGGATCAGCCTTTCACCTGGGAGATCCATTGGTTGATACATATGCACCATATGTATCATATTCAGCTATCTTCATCCATTTCTATTTTCTGAGTTGCAGCTGCTACCCGGCAACTCTGGCATTTCTGCAGAATTTCCATTTGTACATGTATTGTAGCCAATCCTTCTAAGGATTGTGTATTATTGTGTATTAGTGTTTTCAGGGGTTGAGAGCTTTCTCCCCCATATTTATTTGAGCTGATATTGTCATATCATCATATTATCATGTTGTATGTTGCAGTGTCTCCTATAGACAATGCTGTCATAGCCTGGGTTTATTCCTATATAGCATAGTTCTTCATTTCCTTGTACATGTGTCGCTGAGGCTTACATTGTATTGCTTCAGTGATTGTTTCCTCAAGGAATCGTATTCTTTTGCTGCTATATGATACATTTTTTGGCTATTCATATATTTATGTGTTCATGGTTATAAAATAACGTTGTTATTCCATTACATGTGCTTACATTTGCTGCAGTCCCTTATCGGGCATTTTATGAGGACAACTAGGTGTGGGAGATCTGTTTAACCCACCTAGAAGGATTTATTTGGAGCCATCTCTTGGATTCAGATTTTAGACACATTTTTATAAGGAATCTAGGCCTTGGTTTCAATTCTTGTAGCAGCCATTACTGTAAAATGTGTTTTCCAGTCATGCCTTGTTAGCTGTTCCAGATTTGGGATATTGCAGTGGTATCAGAGCTGATTTCTTGGCTCAGTCTGTGAGTCTCAGGCCAAGAAGATTAGAAGATTGAATAGGATGGGTTTTATCTCATCATATTTCAGATCCATGAAGAACCTCCTCAATGAGGATAAGCAGAAAGGAGAGGAAGAGCCTTGCACTTCCTATTCCCATCGAGAAGGAGACAAAGAAATAAGGAGGAAGAAGACTCCATATTTTGGAGAAGAAAAAGGGGATAAGCTTATAAAGCTTCTTCCTAGGTCTGTACATGTTATTCATGAGGATTTCAAGAATATATGGAGGGAGATGTATGAAGAATCTCCAAGAGAGTTTGAATCTAAAGCAAACTCTAGATTTGAGGAGTGTGAGCAAGCAGCTACACATCCTAATACTCAGCGCAGTCACATGCCCAGGATTTCGGGAAGAGAGATGGAAAGAGGAGAAGAGGTTGCTAAGAGGGAAACCCTTAGTAATTTCTTAAAAGAGTATGAGTTTCAAACTCGGAATTTCATAGATCATCTTATTTTTCAAAGTTTTGCAAGATGAAGGTGAAGGAAAGAGAGCAGCAGGATAGATTTCATCTATCTACCTTTGAAGGTTCACCTGTATGCTCAGCCAAATATTTGGTGGAGGATTTAGAGAAATTCTTGCAGCAGCACCACATTTCTGAAGATGAAGCCATCAAAGTTGCAGCTTTGCATTTGAAAGGTAAGGCTTTTGCCTGGTGGATTTTTGAATCCTTTTCTTTAAGAAATGTAAACATTGCATCCTATGTTAGTTTCACTAAGGCATTAGTGAAAATATTTGATAGATGGATTCATGAGACACACATGGTGGAGGTAAACAAGAAAAATCAAGCAAAACCCTTAAATGAAAACTTACACCATACTTTTCTGGAAGAGATGCTTCCATCTCACACCTTTGAGAAAAGGAGCATGGAGATCTCTTTTTCAAAAAGAGATCCAATTCATTAGAGAGTTTCCCACTCATGTTGTAGATATTGAGGGCAACAACGCTATTAGATCTGGAGTTGATCTAGCACCTTCTGCAAAGGAAGGAGGAACCCTTGCTCCAAATAGAGGGATGCTTGCATCTTTGCAATGAAGTCCCCAGGATCTCATGTGTGGAGATCAAGGCACAACTCACGTTCTACCTGTGCCATTATTGAGGAGGTGTGAAACCATAGAGACACAAAGAGGATATAGGGAGAAGACCCAGCATCATGAGATGTGGAATTCACATCCCTATTCATTTCTGGAGGTTTATGCACCTAAGAAGGTGATTGGATTGCACAGTGGAAGCATGGACAAATTTGTTCATTCATATATGCAGTCACCTCTTAAGGATGATGTCTCATTGCATGGAGACATTTTTCTGAGGAGACCACTAGATCAACAGAGGAGGATGTATACTTCATCAGATGAGGCACCACTCGGTGATTTCAGAGGAGTGGGAACCTTTAGAGAGCTTGATACAGTGCTGGGAGTCTGGGGTAGACTCAAGAAGAGAGATAGCATTCTCTCAACATCAGCATCACCCACTTCCATTTCAAATTTTGCGCTGTGGCAGAAGCAGTAGGAGAAGGATAGCTGCCTTCCAACTTGCATCTTTGAAATGGGATATGTCAAAGAACATGGTGACCATATGACAGGAGCTCCTCATGAGAGATCATCAGCGTTGTCACCATGAAGGATAGATCCATATTGGAACTCCCAGCTATTGGTGGAGTATTCGAAGGATATTTTTACTTGCATGATCTTGGATGGCCAATTGCACGAGGGATACTCAATCAGAGATGAGTTCATCTACTATCATGGTAGGATCTTCTTTTCTAGAGCTTCCAAGGTCAAGGAGAAGTTTCTACAAGTAGCTCAAGAGGATTTCCTTTTCAGTCCCACTTGTTCTATGATAGCATACGACACCATCATGGGAGGGTATTTTTAGATGGGTTTTGAGGAGGAAAAATATCAGCATATGAGGAGATGCTTGGACTAGATGTAGATGGAGGAGATACATGACTCTTCAGAAGAGTTAACATAGCCACCTCTTTTCTCTTTGAAGATGAGAGGAGATTCATCTATGAGCCACTCCATTTGTATGAGCAAAGAGTATGGTAAGGGTATTCATTGTTTTTTACATGAGAATTTATATGATGTATGTATATGTCCCTTAACCATACATGTGCAGGATGATGCTCCAAGGAGGAGCATTCTTTTTTATAGATCACATGGTCTAGTTGAGGCCATAAGCATGATTGATGGCCATTCCCTAGGAGGAGTTGGGGAAGAGAGATATTATGGAGGACATGCTCATTTTACACCTTACATCATTCACTTCCTCCACAGTTATGAGGAGATTGGAGTAGCAGGAAAGTGGTTGAGAAACCACTCATTTTATCAGCTTGCAGTTGAGGGTCAAGCTACATTGTTTACAGCTGAGGGCGCATTGTCCTTATCATTTATTGCATATTTCAGCAAGCATGATTCTCATTTTTTCTCCCTATGGTTCTATTGTTGTTGTCATTATGAGGAGCATGCTTGGGAGAGACACACATTGTGTGGATGTGTCCTTTGAGGGAGAAATTCCTCACACTTTTTGCACTACATGTTCTAAGGGGAACATGGGACATGATATGGTTACCTTAACAACACCTTTGTCACTTTATGATGTGAGCCATATGATGGAGGAGATGCCATATGATGATGCCCTCCAACTCATCATATATGGAGATATTTGGGCCAACTTGATTTGCAGCGTTGGGGAAGAAATATTTGGAGATCTGGTCCTCATTTTTCCACTTGAGGGAAAAATTATTGCAGCCCATGATCAGCTAACACTCTACACTTATCATAAGTGGATATATGGACAAAGTGGGGTAGGCTACGTTGTCTACCATGTGCAGAATTTCAGCCCACCTACTTTGCTGGAGCCAAAGGTGAAGGACAGTTTCCAGGGGTTGCCTAGTTGGAAGGTGACTCATTTTGCATGGCTCATAGATTAGGGATGGAGGATCCACATGGGAAATATAGTTCCCATTATATTTCAGATCCCATTCTTCAAAGGGACCTCTAGACATCACTTTGCTATCCTCTTGAGTATTTTACCTTTACATTATGATGGCTTGGTAGCTGACTTGCATGCTGAGGAGGAGAAATGTGGAGAATTTAATGATGAGATAGCATCACTTTCCTTGGAGGAGATCATCATACAGGGATGCTATAGGGAGAGGAGAAGAGAACTCAGTCTATCCTTTCACTTTCTTGAGGACAAGCAATCTTTGAGAGGGGAGGACTGTAATATTCCAAAATTTGCAAGCAGCAAATTGGAATATTAATTTTTTCTTATGACATTTAGGAGATGAATAAAATGGGTAAAATGTCCATGAGTAGGAATAAAATCCCTCATAATGTGAAAGGGATAAATGGAGTAGCTTAATTTTTCACCTTCCAGTGTGAAAAGGGGCAAATGCATGAGGACAAGGTCAAGTTTGACCAAGTCAACAGCGCTGCGTAAGAGGTGTAGGTTGCATGAGAAGATAGCGCAGTTTGAGAGGGAGGAATATTCTTTGTGGAAGAAACCCTAATGTGTGGGGTCTAGGGCAAAGAGGCATTCACTTTCCTAAAAGGAGGAAGAGGCAACCATAGTGAGATATCTTTGAACATATTGATTTTGGACTGAAGACTATTTGCATTCTCTAGCTGCTCAGCTGAGTTGTAGTGTTGTTTAGCACGAGGGATTCCTTTTTAGGAGTTCCTCTCATTATTGAGAGGCCTCTTGAAGGATTGCAATTCATTTCTCCACATATTGGCTCAAGCCCAAAGCCACTTCCATCAGTCACTTCGTTATTTCTGCTGAAGTATAACGTAGTGTTGTTGGGTGTTGCAGTGGAGGGTTCAACAACACCTTATCTTGGCTCATATTTCAGAGGAGGGTTCTCCTATTACTCCAGGAGGTCAGTGAAGGGGATTTCAGAGCTGATTTCACATTTTTGGCACTAGGCCAAAAATTCCTTATCTCCTACAGCGCAGACCAGTCCCTTGACTGCATTATTTCAGTGCATATTTAAAGTGAGGGGGTTGAACCACTATTTTGGAGGGTAAGATATTTAGGGATTGGGTCAGCCTTTCACCTAGGAGATCCATTGGATGAGATCTATGCACCATATGCATCATATTCAATTATCTTCATCCATTTCTATTTTTTGAGTTGCAGCTGCTACCCAGCAACTCCAACATTTTTGCAGAATTTCCATTTGTACATGTGTTGTAGCCAATCCTTCTAAGGATTGTGTATTATTGTGTATTAGTGTTTTCAGGGGTTGAGAGCTTTCTCCCCCATATTTATTTGAGTTGATATTGTCATATGATCATATTATCATTTTGTCTGTTGCAGTGTTTCCTATAGACAGTGCTGTCATAGCCTGGGTTTATTCCTATATAGCAGAGTTCTTCATTTCCTTGTACATGTGTTGTTGAGGCTTACATTGTATTGCTTGAGTGATTGTTTCCTCAAGGAACTGTACTCTTTTTTTGCTATATGATACATTTGTTGGCTATTCATATCTTCAGGTGTTCATGGTTATAAAATAACGTTGTTATTCCATTACATATGCTTACATTTGCTGCAGTCCCTTATCGGGCATTTTCTGAGGACAACTAGGTGTGGGAGATTTGTTTAACCCACCTAGAAGGATTTATTTGGAGCCATCTCTTGGATTCAAGAATTAGACACATTTTTATAAGGGATCCACTTAGACACATTGTTCTAACAGATCCAATTCTTGGTTTCAATTCCTGTAGCATCCATTACTGGAAAATGCGTTTTCTAGTCATGCCTTGCTAGCTATTCCAGATTTGGGATATTACATCTTCCTTGAATCATGTAAATGTATCTACTTATGTAAAGGTCACTAAGAGGTTAGTGAAAAGATTTGATGTAAAACATTATGAAACATCCTTGGTTGAGCTAGCCAAGCCTAAACAGACAAAACCTTTGCATGAGTTAGAAGGATCCATAAACCCAACTCCATTCCAAAATGCTATTGAGGGGTTTATAAATTTGCAGAATACCTTCCTAGAGGCAAGATCCCCACTTCAAGAAGAGCTCTCTTCTCAAAAGGAATACATGGCGATCTCCTTTTCAAAAGAGGATCAAGACAAAGGACTCTTAATGAAAATGAGGTATCCTCCATTAATGATGAAGGGTCGGAGTAGGCAGGAGGTAACATCACTATCACATCAGGAGCAGATCTAGTGCCTCATGGAGAGGGAGATGGAGCAATTGATCCAACAAGAGGATTTATTGTATTCTTGAAAGAAGTTCCAAAGGATCTAACATGTGGATTTCAGGGAACAATCCATGAGAAACATGTGCCATTATTGATAGATTGTGAAACCTTGTAGATGAAAGAAGAAGATAGGGAGGATTGCCAACATCAAGTGATTAGGAGCACACACCCCTATCTATTTTATGAGGTTGATACACAAAAGAGGCAGACTGATTTGCGCAGTGAGAGAAAGGACAAAAAAATCCACTCATATATGCAATCTACTCTTGACATTGATGTCTCGTTACATGGAGGCATTCCACCTGGGAGACCACCAGATCAGGAGTTGATTTTATGAGAGATGCTTCACACCTGGTTGCACCACTAATAGATCCTAGAGGGGTGAGAACCTTGGAGGAATTGACACAATGCAGAGAGTCTAGGGTAGGCTCACTGAGGAGGGAGACATACTCCCAATATCAGTGTTACCCACTCTCACCAAACATATTGTGCTGAGAGAAGATGTTTTAGGGATGGATGGCACCATGACGGTGCAAGAAGACCACTCCATGGATTTCGAGAATTAGAATATACTTCCACAATTGTAGGAATCTTCCACATATGGTAGAGGTTGGTGGCCACTCATGCTTACATTGGCCAAACTGAGAAATTTTTTTATGGGTGATAGCTTCTCATGGAAGGTTAACCTCCAAAAAATTCCATCTTCACTAGAGCATGAGCAGTTGCAAGAGGAGTAGTAGAGGCAAGATTGTAGCATCCCAGTGTATGACTCTGGCATAGGAGATGTCAAATAAGAGAGCAGCAACATGACAGGTGGTTTACATAATAGATCAACAACGTTGTCATTATTCGATATTGGCCCATATTGGAGATCCCTATTGTTAGTGGAATACTCCAAGGATCTCTTTTCATGCAGAATGCTTGATGGCCAATTATCTTATGGGAGATATGCAGTGTGAGATGGGTTCATCTATTTTCATAGTAGGATCTTCTTGACTAGAGCCTCTAAGCTCAAGGAGAAACTACTACATGCAGCATATGAGGGTTTTCTCTCCAAACCCACTGGTTTTATAAGAGCATATCATACTATTATGCAGGGATTCATTTGGGAAGGCTTCAGAGAAGAGATGCACCATCATATGAGGAGATGCATGGATCATTTGGAGGATAAGGAGAGACATAGCTCTTTGGTAGAGTTATCATAGCCACTTCCTTTCACATTGGGAGTGACATGAGGCCCATCTATGAGCTACCTTACTGGATTGAACCAAGTACAAGGTAAATATTGTATTTCTGTACATCATGACTCACTTACTATGTATTTGTATTTCCTTACCATTCATGTGTAGGGAATTGCTCCAAAATGGAGCACTCTTTCTTATAGTCTTCATGGTATACTTGGGGCCATAAGCAATGATGATGAAGGCCACTCCCTAGGAGATCTTGGGGAGATTATATCTTATTCAGGGTGTGCTCACTTCGCACCTGACATCATACACCTTCTCCAAGCATGTGAAAATATTGGGGCAGTAAGCAAGTGGTTGGGAAACCACTCATTATGTCATATTCTATGGCAGTTAGGAGTAAACACTACAAGAAAAAATGACATTGGTCAGGGGTGAAAAATGTCACCATAAGCTCATTGGTGATGGTCAAAAGATTCTTTGTCACCAAAAACTGAACATCACCAAAGGTGGCGTTACCGAAAGTATAGGTGTCGTGGTGACATTCAAGGTCCGTCAATAATAATGATTTACAGTGACAGATAGTGACTATCACCATTTCATATGAGCAATGGTGATGGACAATAGCCTATGTCACCAAAAAATTGAACATCACCAAAGGTGGCATCGCTGAAAGTATGTGTTGTTGTGACATTCAAGGTCCGTCACGAATAATGATTATAATGACCGATAATGACCGTCACCATTTCATATGAACAACAACGATTTTTTGTGATGGACCTTTCATGGCCATCACTATTGGTGCATATATATGGAGACATTTGTTGACCCTCACCATTTCATATATGGTGAGGGTAAAAAAATGTCACCATAAGATCATTGGTGAGGGTCGAAAAATGTCATCATAAGTTCATTGGTGATGGTCAAAAGAGCCTTCATCTCCATTCCATATTAATATCAGGGCATGATGAAATCGAACCACCAACCTCCTGCTTGTAAAGCAGGTGCTCTTCCATTGAGCTAGAACCCTTTAAAGAACTAGAATTTATAAAATTAAACCTTGAAACTTTATAAATTCTAATTTATACAACTTTTGAGAAATTATAAAATTTTTTAAATTCTTGGAAAATATTTACTAAACAAGAAAACTAACATTGAAGTTGCAAGTGTCTACCTAACGTTTATGGAAGTTATGAAAACTGGGTGGAGGTGTAAACGAAGTGTTGGGAAGTACCAAACATACAAGTAGAATACATTTATTCAATTCTATAAGAAGTCTTAGAAAAAGTTTAAGATTGTAATCTATATGAACTAAGTTAACTATTTTGTGTAAAATATGCATATGCTCCAATGAATAAATCAAGACTGCTAAATGTATATTTGTGCTATGAAGATTTGTATCCTGCACCAATATGGAATAGGTAGTGTTAGCCATCTGCAAAGTAATATACATGTCAAAGACAAAATCAACAAGAGGAAGTTATTTCTATGACTTTTGGGGCACAATTTCTACACTACCTATCTTTCAATGTCCCTTGTGTAAATATATTACCACCTTTAAAGCTCTAGAATATTATAGGACTTGGAGAATACTTCACATATTATGGGTAGAGAACATGCCTTATCATCTATAAAGATTTGTAGTTTACAGTTATGTTTACCACTAAAAGAACCCATTTATCTCGAGTCAATTTATAATTTTATGAAGATGTTTAGCCTTGATTAAAACAATTACTGACGAGGGAAAATGGGAGTAGACCTTAGGATGTGTAGGGATTGAGTGGGATATTCCCTTGCAAGTTACATAATCTTACAAAATTTATGGTGTTAGATGTGGTGGTGAATGTTAGTGGACCTACAATTGTTCTCAGCAATATGGAACATCAGACACACATGTGTTGAAGATAAACAACAAAGACAAATTATTATAATGTTTTCAGAATGTTTGACAAAGTCATTACATGGAGTATAGCAGTGACAATATGTAGTGTATTTGTTTTGCAGAAATATTTTGGTTTAGTTGAAGAGGGTTTTTATCTAACCAAAATTCCATCATTAGAGAAAAAGGGGTCATGAACAGGTTTTCAATCTTCATTGTATGCTCATGGGGGAAATTGTGAAGGCGTGTCTAGCCATTATTAACTTGAATGTAGTGTTGAAAATGCTATTTACTAGTGGTAAAATTCTATTGAGGCTTGGTTTGAGGGGAAAATCATTGGATCAAACTTGAAAATACCCCACTCAATTTTACACTCATGAAATGTACATCAACATTACAAAGGTTTCCCAATTGCAATATTTCATTAATGTATATGATATAAATGTTTCTTATGTTGGGCATGGGGATTTTGTATCACATAATACAGATTACTTCACTAATACACTAGAAATGTTGAAATCTGGAAGCAATTCTCCTTGGACATCAAATATGGAAACATTTTCAACTTATCATCAAGTCAATTTATGTTAGTGTGGTCATTAAGTTAAAGAAAATTCATCTCAAGCATTCTTATTAAATTTTAATTAAGTATAAGAGTCCATACCTGACCCACATTAGGACAGAAATGGAACCTTTTTTGATAGAAGCGATAGAATAGTAGTTCGAACAATAGTCTATTCTATGGAGTACCAAAAAGGACATGAAAAATTAAACATGGTTCTAGCATTTATACAGCACCTTAGTGTGTGATGGCCAAGAAAAGCAGAAGATAAATCCAAATCTAACTAATACACTATATATGCAAAAATAAACATGCAATTCTCCTTGGACACTTCAAATATGGAACCTTTTTCGACTTACCATTGTTGAGTAATAAAAAGGTATCTTTTGAACACCTAATTAGCCCACATTAATCATCAATCCGGGAGCAAATTTTTATTTCAAGAGTGTACTCTGTCTGAGGTTGCAATTATCTAAGAGCAATGTTGTAGAGGTGTAGTACAGAATAACAGATGCAAAAGTAACAAATGCTTGTAAAGAAACCTAATTACAGTGACATGAATGGAAAGATTAAACTACATCAATCTTGCAAAACATCGATCAGGGATGCAGTAGCAGTAACTCTTTCCCTTAGAAATCGATGCAAGATAACCAATCTGGGGGCCTGGAAGCAATAACCTCTATTGTCCACAGTTGGAGATCTTGAAGCAAATTAAATGAACGTAACTTAAAAGAAACGAAATCTGGAAAGGAACAACAGCATGTAACTATAACTCATCTGTTTTCTAATCAAAGACTATGATTAAACAATGAACAGAAATAGAACAACAACATGAAATGAACAACAATTACAATTCTAACATACTCAAGCAACTAGATTTCCATGCTTTAATTCTGTCGACAGCCACTCACCATGCAACAACCAATTATAGAAAATTATGAACTAATGGAATAGCGACTTGAATCAGATACAAAACAACAAAGTTTTATGATAATAACAAGATAATCGAACGACAGATGTGCTTCTTGCGAAGGATGAAAAATAAATGACTCTGTATTTGATCTAACAAAAATAAACTAGTTCTGTAATTGAAACAAACGTTAAACACACTTCACATGACAGTAAGAAAGGATTAAAAACACAAACAATGAAGTGATTCCACCAGAGCCGGGCCTTTAGCACCAGTGAAATACTGCTGGGCTAATTCAGAACTTTAGAAGATGGATGACACGTGTGTCTTATATTAAACCAACATGAAGTATTACAAAGAAGGTTCTCTCAAAACCGAGAGTCAATAAAACGTTATATTATAGAGGAAATGTTTTAAATGTACAACCTTTCAACTAACTCACTGACTTCAACAACACCGTCCCTTTTTTCACTAAAGGACATTGCTTTATATATCAAATCTAGACGGACAAATCAAGGAATAATATGAGTTTGAACAGCGATCCCTCAGGATCGAAGGATCCTGAGGGATTCGCTCCTCTTCGTTTAGTCATCATCCTGTTTACTCTAACTGAGGCCGAGTTGTCGCCTGCCTTTTCTGGGCAATTTGTTCAGATCTCCTTGCCTTTGGCTGGATATGGTTCAACACTGATGGAGTAGCAGTTAGATTATGTTCAACCCCGCCTTTGGTACAATTGTTCACCTCGTCGAATTCCTATTTGTCAATCAAAAAGTAACCTTTAGTCATCTTTTTGTGCTAAACATAAACCTTTCAGATTCTAGTGTAATTCTTATGATAAATTACCTTTCCAAGGAAAACAAGAGCATATCTATGGTAAAAGAATGAGTAAATACATAGTAATTTCATACCTCTTTCACTTCCAAACATACCCCCCTGCTTAATCTTTTTCATGCCCTCATGAAAACTATAGTTCACATGGAGAGCAGTCAAAGAATAAGTCGGATAAGGTTTGTCATCAACAGGCCTAAAACCACGTAGTGCAGCTAATTCCTCAAAAACATGTTCTTTCTGTCCTTCAGGAAGTTCATAAATAGCTTTGTAGTCCGAAGTAGGATACCATACAATAGGGCTGCAGAACCTACATCCTAACCAGTATGGTCCTTCTTTTAAAACGAGATGGCTATAGGAAATCAAGCAGTCTGCTACTAGCCCAAAGTTTCTATAATTAAATGGTTCCCTATTTTGCACATTCTGATTCGAGGTTCTCCACCGAACTTTGGCTGCTATATAAGCTTGGTTCCTAATGGATGAAAAATAGTCTGTTCTGTTCAAAATAATTGATTTATAGACAGGCCCCGGGGTTTGGGTAATGCCTTCCTTTGTCATCAAACTTTTCTGTCTAGCCCAAAATTGAAGTGGGTCCTGAGGTTCAATTCTGACCCACAGATCTAATTCATTTTCCTGCCTTTGAAAGGTGTTATAGGCTTTTAGCCATTTTAATTGATTTACATCAAAGGAAATGAATGCCTGAAACTGAACATCTCCAATAAAAGGGATAGGGTTTGATTCATAGTCATTTTCAAGTATTAGATTATGCAAGTAAAATTCACACAAAAGGCGCTGTACTTTGATCCCATAAAGTTTGCAGCATGATATAAAGTCATCTATAGTTTTTAGCTCTATGGATTTCCCTGCCCTAACTGCCTTGATATTTAATTGTAAATATCTTTCTAGTAAAAACAAAGCATAGTTTTTGGCGAGGCATCTACAGGCTAAGACATCAGTATAAAAGGAGTAGAGAGTGTCCATTTGATTGTAGGCTAGATTTAGTTGGTTCATTACCTTATCAGCCTTTACCTCTGATTTCCGACATTTTTCATGAGCTTCAGCTTCTGCTTCATGAATAATTCTCATTTGTTGCTGCAATCCTGATATCTCTTTCTTGGGACATTATATTCCTCCAATCTCTGCCTTTCTATTCGGCCCTGTGTCAATTCTTCTTGAAGTCTTACCAGTGTCGGATCAATAAAAGTGTGCTAACTGCTAGATTGCATATTTTCACTTAGAACAGGTTCCTTTGGAATAACTTGTGTTGGAACAGCCGTTTGTTGCTCTGCATCCTCATAATTAGGCTCAGGTATGGTTTCTTCTGTAACATGGGGGTTCCTATTAGTGGTCACCTTTCTCCTTTTCGAAACTCTTTTGATAGCAATGCTTCTTCTCTTAGGGGCTTGCTTAGGCATCTATTTCATTCTCAGAACCCTAATGGTTTTCCTGAGATGTTCTACTAGTTTATGGAGCTTTATTCGTTCCCTGCGAAGCTTCTCATTCTCAGTTGTTTTCCTCCTCTTTCTTAATGGAACAGCCGCTCCTTTATTTGAACCTGTTTGGTCAACAGAGTTTTGGCCTATATCAGCCATGCCTTCAGTAAAATTCTCTTCTTGTTCTTCTCCTTTGGGTTCTTCTTCTACATTCATACGCCCTTGGCTAAATTCTACGAGAATCATATTCTTAGTTAACTCTGAAGTCTCCTGGGGGCTTCCAGCTTCGGTGTTCTCTTTCTTCTGTTCATGCCTCTCAGGAGGAGCAACCCTAGCTTTGCTAGGGTTTGCTGTTTCATTCAGCATTTCTCCAACTGTTCCTTTATCGATATCAGAGTACTCTAGTAGTTGATTAATATCAATATTGAGGTCCAAGGGGCTATGAGGCCGTGCATAATTACTCATATTGGCCAAAATCTGGGCCAATTGCTCTTCATGTAAAGGGCTTACGATAACATTTTCAGGAGGTTCTGTTTCATCCTTATTGCTGCTATGATTGTATTCATCCTCCTCACAGGTGTGATAACTTCCTTCCTCCTCATCTGAATACCAAATTTCTCCTTCAACTTCTTCTTCCTCAGAATTTTCTTCGATTTCTTGTTTCTCCTTATCTCCTTCCTCTGCACTGGATTTTTTTTCACTACCGGTATGGTGACTTATTTCTTCTTCATCCGAGTAGTGAATTTCTCCTTCCAAGTCTTCTTCCTCATCAGTACGAGGGCTTACTCCCTCCAATTGTGGAGGTTGTTCCTCCTCTGAGGTGTGAAATTCCAGGGGCTGATTTCCTCTCCTACTTCGTTTCAATCGGAGGGACTGTCTGTGAGTAGAAGGCTGAGCTATTGAGCTGGACATCCTCTTCCGTTTTGGAGCGGGTAAAGCTAACCCTCTGTCAATGGAAAATATTAACTCTTCCCAACTGGTCTGTTGCTGGGAGAGGTTATGACTCACTATTAATCGTATTAGACAATGGTGGCTGACCACCATATCTGCATGTTGAGCTTTTCTTATACCACGAGCAGTATCATGCAACAAAGAATTTAAAAATGTAGGAAAATTAATGGTGCATTTCTATTTTAATACAGCCAGTAGTTTAAGGTGGCGAGGTCTTACCACGTCCTCTCTTCCATCGCACGTTATGTAAGCCTGCACAATCTTGGCCAACTCTGTCCATGGTTCTCCTAATGACGCTGGCTGGACTCCTTTACCTTTGATAACTAATGTCTATCCATCATCTTGAAAAATCTTCATGGCTTCTCGAATCCTAATCTTTTTTTGAGTCCAAATAGTCCCTTGCGCGGGGATGCCAGACACCTCTGCAATTATCTCGTCGGATACAGCTATCTGTCTTCCTCTTACCATGGAGGGTCCTTCTTTCAGGTTCAATAAAAATTCAGTGGCCACTGCTTCATGGGGTTGCTGCATCCTCATGAAATATGTAATCCACCCCAGTCTTTCTAAAATTTCTCGTGCAACATCGGAGACGATCAGAACCTGTGGTTCACTACGATTTGGCCATTCTCCCATTATCTCTGCGCTCTGTTAATTTCTCTCAACACACGGTAATCACAATGGAACAACATAGCATGGTTCGTTGAAAATTTGTTATTTCCTAAAATGCAGGGATTTAGTTCATATACAGGTAAAGAAATCTTGGGGTTTGATTTTCATGCAGACATCCGCGCCCCCCAAATGAATGACAGGTCATCCGTGACCGTCAGTTGAGAGAAGCAAGTGTGGGACAACAGTGGTACAACAGTAAAAAGCAGGCGTAATTATGGTACATTCAATCAAATTATAGCAATTACTGAAATCAATGCATGTGATGAATCGGTAATGAATAGAAAATCGTTTTGTAATGATTCAAATACGAGGAGAAGGGATAGCATAAGATAAACACAAGTAAAATTGCATTATTTACCATTTCAAACTATTATGATTGATTTGTAAGGATTTTCATGTATAATAGGTTCGAAGGTAAAGGTAAAGAATTCATATTTCATTTGAAATTTAAATAGAGATATAGGAAAACGGTTAAATATAACTATTGATGTGTATAAATGTGACTCCAATACCATTATCAGAGCTCTGTTGCCCACAGGTGTCCATAACCTTGACAGAGTTGCTTTCTTACCCACGGAACCATTGTCCTTTATTTATATTGAGGAAGTGTTTTTTGTTGAATATCATGACAGAGGCCATTGTGCTGGCTTGGTGACTAGATAAACCACAATTCCATTCACCGGGAAGAAGTGAAAGGTGGGCAGGCTGGCTCGTGATGAGACCTCCTATTCCAAGGACTTCTTGATTTTTTCAATTGTCTATTGGACCATTTCCCTGGTTTGGTGGCCATAATGGGAATGCCACTTCACTGCCTTCCCTATGATCATGGTAGGCTGGCTCTTGATGAGACCCCCTATCGTCCATCTGCAAAATCATAAGATTATTAATAAAATATGTAAATATTTTTCTTTTTCAAACAACACTTTTTCCTCAGTTATTCATAAGGGATGGCTCAACACTCCTTAAGAGTAGGGATGGTGGAAGAAGTCTGAACATCTCAATAGAAAAAAATATGCCCTTATTCCTATTTCGTAGATAAAAATCAAAGAAATTTATAGCATGTGGGAAAGAACCAATCATGATAAAAATAATCGATCAAATTAATTCAATGGTAATAAAATAGAAAAGTTATGTTATTAATCATGCCCCTTTTTCCTTTTTTTCTTATCATTACTAGACAATTTCCTTAAAAATGACGATTTCTTTTGATTTGTTGATTACAGTAAGCTTTAATTTGTATGATTGTATATAAATGATATATTTTCCTTTAGAAAAGTGATCAAAAATTCAAAATGCTGGCTTAAAACAAAAAACAATCCACTCAAAAAAGTGTTGTTCCTTTAAAAAGAACGGCAAAAACAATTTGTGGAACTGTTGTTCCTTTTGAAAGGAACAACAAAAGAATACTCTGCGGAAGTGTCATTCCTTTGGAAAGGAACAGCAAAAGAAATATACGGAACTACTGTTCCTTTTGAAAGGAACAACAGAAGTGTTGTTCCTTTGGAAAGGAACAACAAAACAAACGAAATAAACACAATTTTTTCTCTTTTTTATTTTTAAAAGAAATCGAATTTCATAAAACAAACGATGAAGAAATAAAGAAATAATATTAATAGAATGTTTAAAGAAACAAACTCCATAAAACAACAATCAAGAAACGGAAAAATTCTTTATGTACAGAGTTTAAAAAAAAGAAATGATTTATCAAACTGGTGCTGAGGAGTTTTCCCCTTCAGCAAGAATTTCCATGGTAGAATCTTCCCATAACTATTGGTAAAAGGATTCCCGGGTAAGTGGTTTATGATACAATTGTACTCAATGACCATTTACCTTAAAGGAATGTCCAGATCCGTCAATGGTAACTAATGTAATAGTGCCATTATCATGCAATTTTTGTATTTCATAGCGTCCAAGCCATCGTGTCTGGAGTTTTCTTAGGAAATCCTGAAACCTAGAATCATATAGGAGTGCCCAGTCTCCTTCGTGGAAGATCTTTTCTTTGATATGGGCATCATTCCATTTGGCTCTCTGTTGCTGAATTAATGCTGTGTGCCGAAGAGCAGAGAGCCTAATTTCATCTAACTCATTAATTTGCTGCAGTCTTTTAGCTTGGGCTTCATTCAAATTTAGACCCACCTTTTGAGCTGTTCTTAATGTTTGAATTTCAAATTCTATAGGAAAGATGGGTTATTTTCCAAATACCAATTGGTATGGTGAATATCCTGTAGTAGGTCTCCACGTTGTTCGATATGCCCACCATGCTTCTGGAAATTTGTAGGCCCAATCTCATCTGTGTGAGGCAACGGTTTTTGTTAATATAGATTCGATTACTTTGTTCGTGCTCTCTACTTGGCCATTGGCCTATGGGTGATATGGAGTTGTAATATTGTGCTGAATGTGGTAGTTTTGCAATGTTTCAGCTAATTTATTACCTACAAACTGTGGTCCTCCATCTATGATTATCTCCCTTGGGAGGCCATAGCGCACAAAGATTTGGAAAAGGAATTGTATTACAGAGTCCTCTGTAGCTTTTGAAAGAGCCTCTGCTTCAACCCATTTGGTGACATACTTAGTTGCAACTAGGATGTATGTTTTTTGGTTTGATGGGGGGTTAATAGGACCAAAAAAGTCAAGGGCCCAACGTTCAAATGGTTTAATCACTAGTTGAGGGTTCAAAGGCATTTCATCAGACTACCCAGGGCGACCTGCCCTTTGGCAACTATCACAGGCCTGCACGAATTTTTTAGCATCTTTAAAGATAGTAGGCCAATAATAACATGTTCGTAAAACTTTATGGGCAGTTCTACAATCTGCAAAATGTCTGCCACACTGTCCATTATGGCATGATTTCAAGATGTCAAATACCTCATCCTCCCTAATGCATCTCCTTATTTTTATATATGCACGTGTATGAAATAGGTAACCCCAATCCAGGAAAAGCGAGTACTGCGGTGTATTATTTTCTTACGTTCATTAAGGGATAGATGTTTAGGTAATTTACCTATTGCCAAATAGTTTGCTATATCAGCATACCACGGTGTCTTGATAGTAATAGCGAAGAGATGTTCATCTGAAAAGTGGTCTTCAACTGCTTTTGTATCTGTTGGCTTTGGCATTCTTGATAGAAAGTCAGCTACAGGGTTCTCTTTCCCAGTTCGATCTTTGATTGTGATATCGAATTCCTGCAATAAAATCAACCATCTTGTCACTCTTCCATTTGTAACAGGTTTATTTTCTAAAAATTTAATGGCAGAGTGATCAGTATATAGTACTACAGGATACCCAGTTATATAATGTCTAAACTTGTTTATAGCATGAACTATAGCTAAAAATTCTTTCTCAGTCACAATATAATTTAATTTAGCAGGGGATAGATTTTTTCTAATATAATAAATTGCATATGGCTTCTTGTCTTCCTCCTGCCCAGGTACTGCTCCAATTGTTGTGTCTGAGGCATCAGATGAAATTTGGAATATAAAATTCCAATTTGGGCCCCTCAGCACTGGGGCTGTTGAAACAATCTTTTTCAGATCATTAAAGCCATTGTCACATTTATCTGTCCAAATGAGATAATCATTTCCAGTCAGTGCATATAAAGGTGCAGCTATTCGAGAATAATGTTCTATAAATCTTCTATAGTAACCAGAAAATCCAAGAAAGCTACGTACCTCTGTTTGTGTGGTGGGTGTGGGAATTAACAAGATTATTTAAATTTTAGCTGGGTCCACTTGAATTCCAGCTGCTGAAATATAATGCCCTAAGATAACTCCTTTGGTCATCATCATAAGACACTTTCTGTGGCTTAAACAAATCCTAGTGTCAATACATCTTTGCAATACCTTTTCTAGGTTTTCCAATGCAGGCTCAAAGTCATCCCCATAAGGTGTGAAATCATCCATATATACTTCGAGGCCTTCATTTATTAAGTCTGCAAAGATGCTGAAAATTTCCCTTCGGAATGCAGCAGGAGCATTGCATAGGCCAAAAGTTAGGACTCGGTAGGCAAATGTCCCCCATGGATAGGTAAAAGTAGTTTTGTCCTGGTCTTCAGGGGCAGCCTGTATTTGATTGTACCCAGTGAAGCCATCAAGGAAAGAAAAGAATTTCTTCCCTGCTAATGTGTCTAATACCTGGTCAATGAAAGGAAGGGGAAAGTGGTCTTTCTGTGTTGCCTTGTTAAGTTCATGGTAATATACACATATCCTCCACTTACCATTCTTTTTTGGTACCACCAGTAATGGAGAGACCCACTTGCTATCAGATATTGGGTAGATGAAATTAACATCCAATAGTTTTTGTAATTCAGCTTTCACAATATCTTTAAGCTGAGGATTTAGTCTTCTTTGAGGTTCGCGAATGGGTCTTGCATCTTTTTCAATATAAATGTGGTGAGTACACAATTGAGGATCAATTCCTTTCATATCGAGGTAATCCCATGCAAAGGCTGCTTTGTATTTTCGTAATAATTGGACCAATTTCTCTTCTTATTCAGCAGTGAGATTTTTATTGATGTTTAGAGTTTTTCCAGGCCCAATTTCTACAACCTTGCTATTGTACACAGAAGTAGTAGGTATTGCTTTATGAGGAATATCTTTGAAAGGATCTTCTTCTTCTTTATTATCGAATGCTGCCTTAATCATGTGACATTGCAAATGAGATCTGGTTTGTGATTTATTGATAAAACTATTAATGATATCATCCTTTGTTTGATCTTTAAAATCAAGAGCATTTTGTATAGTTAGAGGTGATCTCATATTTTCCATAAGATATGATGCAGGTGGCTTTCTTGTTTTGATTATTGATAGACTTGGCTAGGCTGGGGGATATAGGGCTAAATTCTTGACATAATTTCCCCTTGTTATTGTCATGTTGCCTTGTCGGCATCCAATATAAGCGTCAGCAATTTCCAACCAAGGTCTACCTAAGATTAACGGGTGTCCATCTAGTCGGTTCTTTGGGTTGATAATCAGGAAGTCAGCAGGGTATTCCCAGGAATCTACGGATACCATTACATCTTGTAGTACACCTTCTGGTTTGACTACCGATCGGTCAGCCAATTCCAACAAGGTTGTTGTTGGTTCTAGTGATGTAATGCCAATTTTTTGACAGGTGGTGTTTGTTAAAATAATGATTGCTGCTCCCAAATCAACCAAGGCATTTGGAAATGATTTCCCATTGATTTGTACTGTCACTATAGGATTTCCTGGGTCTTCATATTTGATGTGTGTTTCCATTCCTGATAATAAGTCAGATAAGGTACCGACTATTTGGACAGTAGGATTGGTTGTTGTTCTCCTGTTTGGCTTCTTTATGCATAATTCCTTAATGGTTTTTGCATATATAAGAATGTCTTGAATAGCTTGGAGGAGAGGGATTTTTATACACAAATTTTTTAATTCTCCTAGAAGATCAAAATTAGGTTGTTCCAATGGACGAGGTATAATTAACCATTCTAGGAATGGTGGAGAGGAAGTTATTACTTGTTGTTGACTTTGTTGTTGATTTTGTTGTTGAACTTCCTTCTCACTTTGTACTGTTTGTTCTACAGGTAACGGATCTTCAATATGGACATCATTATTTCTCTCTGTTTCCACTATACGCCCAGACCTTAATTGAAGATCATTGCACTCCCTCAGTTCAGTTTCTACTTCCGGGGGTTCCAATATTTGGATAGAATGAACTGGCCTATTGTTTGGGTTTGGGTTGGGTTGGGCTGGGAGTTGTGGTCTTAAATTGGTCTATGGGTTTGTATAAGGAGCTGGCAGTGTAGGTTGAGAGAGAGGAATTGATCTGGCTGGCTGATTTGTAGGTTTCTGCCAGTTTGACTTCCAGGCCTGACTCTAGGAAGTATAGGGGGACCATTGTGTAGGCCAAAATGGTGGGTAGAAAGGAAAGCTAGGCCAATTATGTTGGTTTGTTTGATTTGGCCAAGATGTGGGAGGAAATGGATGTTGTGACCAATTAGGGAAAGGTGGTTGATTTTGCCACATCCTAGTATATTGTTGAGCATTATATTGAAGAGGCTAAAAGGAAAATGGATCATTTGGCATACCTGATGGTCGTGGCTGCCATTGTCAGTGCTGATTAAGCAAACATACCACTTCTTATTCTTCTTCTGCCTCCTTATAAACTAATTTTAGGCCAGGAAGCGAAGGACATCCCTTTGTAGGGTGATCTATCGTGCAAATGGAACAGACTTTAATCACATCCAATGGGCATTCTTTGTGGTTGTGTTTCTTTCTACATCTAGGACAGAATATTGCCAAGTTTTTCTCTGCTTCTGCCTGTTTCTGTTTGGCTTGCATAATATCGAACTGCGTTTTTAGAGTCCCGAGTATGTCTATCTTAAAGTCTCCTAGCAGATTTCCAATCTCTGCACGAGTCACACCTTCATTAGAGGTCTTATTTTCCCTTGTAATTATATCATGCTCTGCTGATTTCAACCTTGTATTTCCCCTCTAACTCCTGATACACAAATCAATGATGTTAGGATAACTTTCTTGATATATATCACCTTTTCCCATAATATTCAATGTTTCAACTCATTGATCTTTCATTCCCATAATTAATGTGGTTTTCAAAACATTATCAGATAAGGGTAAATATGCATAAGGGGATCTCTACAGATTGTATTGAAACCATTCCACATACTCTTCCAAGGTTTCATTTGGTTTTGCTGTCATTTGGAATATTTCATCTTTTAGTTCCCGAGACTTGCAATAATCTTTATACTTCTTTAAAAATGCAGCCTTGATATGATCCCAATCAGTTATGACACCCCCACCTAATCTCATAAACCATCGTAAGGCTGCCCCTTTTAATGTAGAAGGGAATAGTTTTATTTTTTGGGCATCGGTGGTGTAATCATATCCTCTTCACAGCACATCAAATTCAAACAAAAACGCATCTGGGTCCTCTGATGTTAAGCCATGAAATGTGGGAATATGTTGAAGGGGGATGGCTTTCATAGGTGCATTTACTGCAGTATCTACTATAGGATATTGCAATGTAGAGGTTTGCTGGGGTGCCTGCTGATTCTGATTTTGGTTCTGGGCCATTTGATCGAAGATGTGCCAATATCCCTCTGGGATTTCCAAGGAATTTCTAGGTTGACGAGCAGGGGCAGGAATGGCTTTGACAACACTCCCTTTGTCTAGAATAATAAGTATTTCCTGTTGACCTACTGTTTGAAGTGATTCAGGACCTTGGTTCTGAATAAGTTGAACAAAGCTTCCCTTATCTGGGCTGCTTATTATTTGGGCAATTTTAATAGGAGATTTTGAGTCTCTGGTCTCTCCCGTTTCCCCTTCTCCTTCTCAGAGATTGCTAGAGTTCCCTTCTTGAAGGAAACTTATGCAAGGATTCTCAATTTCTTGGGAATATTGCTCAATTCCCTCTATTTGACTGTGTATCTTAGCAAAAGGCTTCAGATGGTGACTCTGTAGCCTTAAGGGAACTAGTAGGCTGTCTAGAAGTAGTTCTTTTAAATCCTACTGATGGCTGAGATTTGGTTCTTTTAAGGATTTCATCAATAAAGGTTGTGCGCCCAAGGGTCACTGGTCCCTTATGTTTTTCAGTTTTAGGAGGAATTTTGTTTTTCTTAGTTGGTTTATTCATTCAAAGAAACAAACCTTCATTCCTACCTAGAAAAAGAGTCTTACCTACTTCTGTTGTGAAGAGGGTTGCGCGCAAGTGTGTTTCTTGCCCAGTGCGCAGGTTCTTACCTTCCATCTTTAATACCCAATTCTCTACAAGCAAAAGAAAAACAGTCGTGCATCACTCCTTTGAAATGGCATACACTCTCCCCAGCAACAACGCCAAAATGTTGAGTCATAAAAAGGTATATTTTGAACACCTAATTAGCCTAAATTAATCATCAATCCAGGAGAGACATTTTATTTCAAGAGTGTACTCTGTCTAAGGCTGCAATTATCTAAGAGCAATGTTGTAGAGATGTAGTATAGAATAACAGATGCAAAAGTAACAAATGCTTGTAAAGAAACCTAATTACAGTGACATGAATGGAAATATTCAACTACATCAATCTTGCAAAACATCAATCAGGGATGCAGTAGCAGTAACTCTTTCCCTTATAAATCGATGCAAGATAACCAATCTGGGGGCCTGGAAGCAATAACCTCTATCCTCTACAGTTGGATATCTTGAAGCAAATTCAGTGAACGTAACTTAAAAGAAACAAAATCTGGAAAGGAACAACATCATGTAACTATAACTCATCTATTTTCTAATCGAAGACTATGAATAAACAATGCACAGAAATAGAATAGAAACATGAAATGAATAACAATTACAATTCCAACATACTCAAGAAACTAGATTTCCATGCTTTAATTCTGTCGACAGCCACTCACCATGAAACAACCAATTATAGAAAATTATGAACTAATGGAACAACAACTTGAATCAGATACAGAACAGCAAAGCTTTATGATAATAACAAGATAATCGAACGCCAGATGTGCTTCTTGTGAAGGATGAAATAGAAATGACTCTGTATTTGATCTAACAACAATAAAATAGTTCTATAATTGAAACAAACGTTAAACACACTTCACACGACAGTAAGCAAGGATTAAAAATACAAACAGTGAAGTTATTCCACCAAAGTCGAGCCCTTAGCACCAGTGAAATACTGCTGGGCTAATTTAGAATTTTAGAGGATGGATGAAATGCGTGTCTTATATCAAACCAACATGAAGTATTACAAAGAAGGTTCTCTCAAAACCGAGAGTCAATAAAATATTATATTACAGAGGAAATGTTTTAAATGTACAGCCTTTCGACTAACTCACTGACTTCAACAACACCATCCCTTTTGTCACTAAAGGAAATTGCTTTATATATCAAATCTCGATGGACAAATCAAGGAATAAGATGAGTTTGAACAGAGATCCCTCAGGATCGAAGGATCCTAAGGGATTCGCTCCTCTTCGTTTAGTCATCATCCTGTTTACTCTGACTGAGGCCGAGTTGTCCCTTGCCTTTTCTGGCCTATTCGTTTAGATCTCCTTGCCTTTGGCTGGATATGGTTTAACGCTGATAGAGCAGCAGTTAGATTATGTTCAACCCCGCCTTTTGTACAATTGTTCACCTCTTCAAATTCCTGTTTTTCAATCAAAAAGTAACCTTTAGTCATCTTTTTGTGCTAAACATAAACCTTTCTGATTCTATTGTAATTCTTATGATAAATTACCTTTCCAAGGAAAATAGGAGCATATCTATGGTAAAATAATGACTAAATACATATTAATTTCATACCTCTTTCACTGCCCAACAACCATCATGTTGATTTGTTTCATTGTGATCATGATTAAGTTAAAGAATATTCATCTCAAACATTCTTACTACAATTTACTTAAATATAATAGCCCATACCTGGCCCACCTGGGGGCAGAAGAGGAAACATTTTGGATAAGCAAATGAATACTAGTTAGAACAATGGTCTAAACTATTCAATATAGTACGAATGAGGATATGACAAATTAAACATGGTTCTAGTATTTATAAAGTACCTTTGTGAGTGATGGCTGAGAAAAACAGCAGATAAATCGAAATCTAACTCCAAGCTTTTGTGAAACCATCCATCAAAGTCTCCATAGAACTCAATCTAATGTTGACAACCAAAACAAATAAATGATACCAATGAGTTCAGTGCATATTGGATTTCTATAAAATTCTATAAAAGACAGATATAGGTTGACTCCTATATAAGAGAAAAAAAAATATTATATATAAGATCTCTTTTGAAGAAGAGATATAAGTACAACCAAATAGTAGGATAGTTTCCACCAAACAGAGGTACTCACTTGTAAGTTGTAGCATAGACCCTACAGAACCCAAATTACTATCAAAACAAAATTTACGAGCACTCTGGGATCAGAGCATGTGAGTTTTCTAATACTTCCTACAAAGCATACAAAAGATTTTCCAATACTTTCTACTATCCAAAAAAAAAACTACAAAAAAATTCCTTAACAAGACATCAGAATATCCAAATACAGAGTTGGTTCCATACACAATTTTATCCAAGTAGATGTCAAAACCTTTGAGTTTTGATGCTTCAGTGGCTAAAGAAATTTGCAATTTTTGTATAGATCCTTAGGTTTTCATAGAAGCTCTTTTTCAGGGTGACACTTGTACATATCATCAAACAATGTTTCCAAACTACTGAGAACTCTAATTTTAATGTCTTCATAATTTTGTTGGCTACAATCCAATATTTTGATAGCATAAACAATAAATTCCAAGAGACTGATGGTTTTCTATTAAAAAACGGTGTGTTGTTGAGTTGCCATTTCCTCCCACTCCATGGGAAAAGCTTTCATCTGATGGAGTTCAGCCAAATTTATTTTATTGGAGAAACTTTGTTACAACCATGGGGAAAATTATCCATGACTGAATTCTCATGCTAAGTCTTGAAAGAAACAAACCAATCCTGGGAATTAAAAGGATTTCCCTCTTGTTAACTTGCTGCTGCAACCAAGGCTTTTCCATTGGCGAACTTGATCTCAATGCATAGCTCACTCTGCCATCTTCAAGGGAAGAGACTTTGACACCTTGGGAGAGAGCTCAAGATAACAAAGGTGTTGGATTGTCTTCATGCTAAAAATTTGATGAGGGATTGATATTGTTAGGACATATGTTTAGACATGTGTGTCTATTGTGTGTAATTTTTACTTGTCCATTAGGTACACAACATAGTTCTATATATGTAGTCACATGAATTTATGCACATTTTAATAATCACATGTATTTATCCACATGTCAATAATAATATAATCACATGTCGTCAAACTTATTTATCCATATGTATTTATCTTCTAGTAACTTCTAAATTTTTTTATTTTCCCAACTACCTTGCTTACCCTGCCTATCAGTTGTAATCTAAATCTATATATTGGAGGTATTTGGAATGCATTTTGTAAGAGAAATGTGAAAAAGGTTGCAATTGTCACCATGCGTCACTGGCGATTATTTTATAGAAAAAAACTATTCCCATATCCACTTTCTACTTGCATGTTTTGATATTTTAATTTCAGTTATCAGGAGATCATTTCCACGTTGGAAAACAACAACAGTAATTCAAGAGAGATGGCACACTTGTAAGGTTGGTCCTCATGAGTTCAATTTTACTTATGGGCCCTCCCTTCTATTTTGGATTTTCAAGGGTTATTGTGCATTAATGAAGTAGGGCACATACCATAGAGAATCTTCTCTTGTAATATTTTGGGGCATAAATCCCTCTGTGGCACATTTATGATTGGAAGTTACAATTGTTGTGTAGGGCTACACTTACCAAGGAGCATTTATTGTTGAGCAGATTCTTGCATTTACTTTGGCAGTTGCACTCCTTGAGGTATTTAATTAGCCAAGAATGGTGTAGTCCTTGAGCCCATTAATGGCTAGTTTGTAACCCCATCCTCTTGGCTTATAAAAGACTGAAGAGCACATTACTATTTCAGACAATAAAGTTGTATGTGTTGTATCTTTCAGACGTGTAGAGCTTGAGCATGATGCAAAACTACTATAATACTTTATTTCTGAGTAATAGGTAAACCATGTGATTGTTGTTGGAGCCTGTCCTTGCCATCTAGAACATTTATGATTGTTGCATGATGTATATCAAGACCTATTTAGCTAGTATAGATTGCTGTCATAATTTTCAAATTGCAGATTTTATGTCAAGTAGACATTATTTATCTTCTATTGTAAATTGGCTCATGAAATTCATTATTTGCACTCCTAAATATTTCCTTACATTATTTTAGTATATACTCATCTAAATTTTTGATAGGTGCAATCTATATTATAAATTTCAATTTTTTAGGAGTTCTAAAATTCATTCTTTGGGTAAATTGCAGATTCATTCTAATGTATATCAGGCCCTATTTAGCTAGTATAGCTTGCTATCATAATTTTCAAATTGCAAATTTTATGTCAAGTATACATTATTTATCTTCTGTTGTCAATTGGCTCATGAAATGCAGTCTTTGCACTCCTAAATATCTCCTTACGTTATTTTAGTATATACTGATCTAAATTTTTTATAGGTGCAATCTCTATTCTAAATTTTAATGTTTTAGGAGCTGTAAAATTCAGTCTTTGGGTAAAGATCTAAAACATGGTGTATAAAACTGACATAGTATCAAAGTTGTACATATGAAATCTCTCAGCAAATCCACATATGAATGGGACTGATTTCTGTGAGACATAGATATCATAAGCTTTCAGTCTATGCAATGCCCTTATTTTTTTCTTGAAGCTGATCTGCCCCCAATATAGGCACTTGGACCTGTACGAGGTTCGAGGGTGAGATTCCCATCCGTTCATTTGGTTGAGCACAATAACAAGGTGGCAAAAAAGAAGCAAATTGTCTTTGATTCATTCAAGGACCACTTCATCCCTCACATCACATAGAAGAATACAGGGAAGAATTTCTATCATGCCTCAGTCATTCTGTATCAAAGTGTGAAGTTTGAACATATCCCACAAGATGCTTTTGAAGAAAAAGCTCATTAGTAACCACATGAGCAATAGTAATACTATGGAAAGCTATCGAGTGAAGATCACCAAATTGAGAGATCAACCTACAAACATAAGAAATAACGTTTATGAAGATGAGTTAGTTCAGATAACTATAAATGGATTCTCAATATCTTGACTTACATTTGTGCAAGGAAAATGGGAATGTGTGAATTTTTCCACTTTTGAAACATTGCGGGATGACTTTTTCCAAGAGGAGAATTTGTCAGTCAGAGTGGAAGAGACTCAAAATATTCCACTCATTGGGAGGATGACTAAAGGAGGACCCAAGAAGGCCAAGGAAAAAGAGTTTTGTTCATATCATTCTGAGGAGGAGGATATGATCCATGTGACATGTTTCAAATTTTGTAAGAAGGTACATTATGCAAGAAAATATACAAAAAATGGAAGAAGCTACAAAAGCAGTTTGAGATGAGTGTTGAAGCTGAAGTGGACGAGTTGGCATCCAATCTAGAGACATCCTTCTCCACAATTTCTTATTTCTCAACCAGTACCACTTTATTGTTGATCAACATCTAGACAGTGGAGGATCAAAGCACTTGACATCAACTATGAGATATCCAACATGTTTGAAGAGTAAAAGGAGACATGCAATTGGAGTTGAGTGATAATTATATCTATGTAATACCCCCACTTTTGATACATAGAATATTAATGTATATGCCTACATGATAAATGGCTAAAAATTTGAACAATTGAATATGTAAAGTGGTATATTGAATCATAATACTAACACATCACAGACTGTAGAAGGAGAAAGGAAAAACAATGGGGGGACTATGATCCCACAAGAAGGGAACAAAATGGGGCTAGCCAATTATTCTGTAATTTACCATTTTATAACTCCCATCGGTTCTTTAACCTTAGCCTTATTAAACCTTGCTTTATGGTTATCCTAAGTCTTATTAACCTTGGAAATTTGGAATTGGTGGTTAAGAGAGAGACATGTACTTCTTATGAAAGTGCATGGTATCTCATATCCATGCAAATATAATCCATGATTTTTGAGCATGTGTTGTAGAGTTAAATCCCCTCTGCGGATAGAGGCGATACCTACTAGCCCAAATCGGGTCTAGCAACAATCGTATCACGCTAAGGCACAAGTTCCTAATTGCAATAGACCAAATTGTGAATTAGGCCTACCTTAAGTCTAACGATGTTGTTTGTAGAGAAGATAACGCTCCCGTTTCCTTGCTCCGACAAATCACAATTCTCCCGCTTGTCACGATCAAACACTTGCACCTACAAGAAACACGACGAACACACAAGTGTAAAACCCGGTATATGCAATTATGTATCAGTGAGAGAAGACACAACTCATGATCACAATGAACAATACGAGTGGAACTATAACCAAAGTTGCTTATCATTAATTAATACAAAGAAAGATACAACCTGGCTCTGACGCTGAATCTTCCTTCGGTGGGTCGACAGCAGATTACGTCTTGGTAAATCTCGTCGGGAATGGGACAAACCTCTCTCTCCGGTTGTCTTGACAATAATCTCGTTGCTACTGATTTGGCTCTATGAGGACTATCAAGGCTCTTGCAGCATTCTCTAAGCTATGAAGGTTCTTGAAGGCTAGCTTGCAAAGGAAAATGGCAAGCTTATATAGATGGTGGAAGGGGAGTTGGGATCCCTACAATCATGGGATTGGCCCTATCCTCAAGGAAGCTTCCATGAGAGGTGGAAAAATACTTCCTCTACATGGAGATCCGGAGCCAAACCTCCCAACTCAATTTAGAGACCAGTTTAGGAATTGGTTGGAGTCAATCTTCTGCCATTTCTTTTTAAAAAACACTCCTTAATAAGCCTGGCGTGGGTATAACACTATGACAGTGCGCCAGCTAGCACGCCCTCTTTGGAGGATTTCCCCCATTGGCGCGAGGGCTGAAATGACCAGTTGTGCCAAGGCCAGAAAGGATATTTTTAGGGTTTTTCACAAGGAATTTTCTTCAGGGGAATGAACGTCCTTGTTCAGGAGGATGCCATGAAAGTGGTTTCAGGTCATGTCATTGCGCACAGGTCACGGAATAAGCCCTCCAATGTGCGGAACAAGGGATTGTAGGGATGGTGACAAATTGCTGTGTAACAGCATGCAAAAGAGATTTTGAAATCCATTCTTCTATGAGAATTTTCTCTCAATGATTAGGCTATTGTATTAATGCTAAAATAGAATTATGGGAAAAAATTTCATGAAAATACGTGGAAAGTATGACAATGTGAAAGGGAAATGATTGTCATTGAATAAACTTAATTACAGTTGATAATCCCTGGAGTCCCAACAGTGAGATTTCCTGGCCGGTGAATGCTAGAGCACTGGAGGGAAGTGGGATAACCTGAGGGAGTGCATGACAAAGATAGGGATCCCATTCCTTGGGTTGTGCAACCTGATGGGAGAGGGATGGTATATTAAGATAATTGTAAGAGTTTATAGACTAGGAAAGCCTAGGAATTAGACTGTGTGAAGGGAGCTAGAGCCAGAAATAGGTGATTTTATCCCCGTGGATCCTTGGTCCAAAGAATTAATTAATTTATATTAGTCAATGTCATATGTCATATGACCCTATCCTTGAAAAACGAGTGGTTAAAGGAAATTTTATAATATCGGCCACCTTTAAACTATAACCCAAGGCCACGATTTTAACAAAATACTCAAGATTGGAGATTTATGAAGCCAATTTCTTCTTGTTGTTCTTGTTGATTAATGGAATTTGGCCTATTTTATTGTCCTCTATTTAATCTGTATGTTTTGCATTCTGCAGCTCATTCCCTTGTTTCCTTAATATGGTTGATGTATCAATTTTTCTATATTGAAACCTTCAAATATTCCCAACCTATTTTAAATAGATAAGAATTTGAAAAAAATGATAGAACTGCTTACCAATGCAGATTGGGGTTCCACCATAGGAAGGAATGGAGTCCATTCATCGTGAGAAAACCATAATCACCTTTCCACAGAAGCAAAACCCTGGCCTGGTGCAGCAAAACCCTCAGTAGCTAAGAAAGAACAATGACAAATGAAGGGTGAAGGGGTAGTCAATCCCATCATGTGAACAACCAAGAAATTAATACTGTTTGTTTTCTCCAAGAGCATCCAGTGTTAGTATGAATCCTTTGTCGAAGTGTACGAAAAAAGACCACTTTAGCTACGCATAACTAATACCCCTAACATCAAATGTGGTTGCCAATATCTTCAGATCTGCAGTTAGTTGATCAAGACAAGAGCTGCAAAAAACCAGATCTATACATAGAAAGACATTAAGCAGTAAAAAGAAGGTTTGCTCCATATATCCAATAGACAAGATAGGAACAATTTTTGAAAGAATTTTTGTATTAAGGGCACCTGGGAGGAAAACAAGAAGATGTTTCCAATTCTCCTCAATGGGATGGGTTCTTGGAAGTCCTCAAAGACTTTCGATTTCATGGCTTTCCTCCCCATATGAAAACCTAATAAAAAATGAAACTCAAAGGGAGCTCACAAAACAAATAATGGAAAATATGACAATGATAATGGCTCAAAGTCAGACCAAGAGTTTAGATCCAGAGTGATCTAATAGGCAACAAAAGGTGAAGAATGGTAGGAAAACCCTCCTATTTATAACAAAATATTGGGTCATTCTAGATCTTGGTGCATGATTAAAATAATGTTAACCAAATCTAGATCCACCTTTTATGGAATATTTTATTATATTTGTTGGAGGGAAAAAGTATTTGACTTGGGTCAAATCCCTTTATTTGTCAATAATAAATAAATAAATGATTTATTTATCTTTTAAGGAAGTGGTTGAAGGATAATCAAATAAATAATGATTTATTTAATTATTTGTGGATGATTTGGTCATATTTAACAAGGAATATTATCTAAATAAGATTTAAATAATTATTCCTAGAAAATAATAAGATAAATAAAGGTTTATCTAATTAATTTCTTTGTTTTTGGGTTAAACATGACTGAGAATAATAATTAAATTATGGTTTAATTAATTATTCCATGAGGAAAATCAAACAAATATAGGTTTGTTTAATATTTCCTTTTGGGGTTTCCTGTTTAGACCATAAACAACCTAATAAATGTGGTTTATTAAGTTATTTTACATAGTGAAGGCAATTTTACTTAGGGTAAATTGGTCTTACATGGTGTACTTGGGTCCATCTAATGAGAATAAGTTAGATGACCAAAAAATGGTGTAACAGATTGCCCCCCAGCGTGCGAGCGTTAGGAGCAAATCGTATGACCGAAGTACATTGTAAGAACTCAATAACCAGACATCAAAAGGGAAGTCAGAGAGAGAAATGTGAGGTAGACTAATGTGATGAAGAACTAGACCCTTTGGAGGCAGAGACTTGGTGCAACAAGTCTCTTTTTATGAAGGAGTAATTGTCTTTAAGGCGAGGAGGCATACCTACGCCGTAGAGACAAATACAAAGAATGGTGTGTCCGATGAAACGAGGACCGAACCATAAAGTACAGCCGGCATAATCATGAGCCAGATAAAAATACAATGAGGAATCCCACATACATGTTGTGCCTAGGATAACATTCAGGACTTATACAATAATATCTGAGTACATGAGATACAAATACAACCCAAATGCCCCCTGTAAATGGGAGAGGGCTCGCAAAATCTGACTGATACATGCAAATCAAAGAGGCGCTGCAAGTGGCTAAGGCCATCATCAACAAATATCTGGAGCTGCATCGAAGGCTACAAAGAGGAGTTCATCTGGGCATGTGGGGGGCTACCTGCAGGGCCACCCCCTCATGAGGGCTGAGACATCTCACACACACTCGGGAAATCATCAAGAGCTGCTGCTGCATCACTGAACCATCAAGTATATGGATCTCGATCATGCTGAAAGGAGTTGGAGTGGAGAAAAAATCAAGTCAAAGGGAAATGAGAGATCCCTTTGCCTGATCCGAGGCACCGAACAAAAGTGGAAGCTGGAACCAAGGTACACCGCTCTCTAGACCTATCTTCTGGAATGAAGGAGCTGATGTCGACAGAAGTAGGTCCGAAATAGGTGAGGCAATGAGAGATCCTCAACTAAGGCACGAGACAAAAAATTCGAGTGACGGGTAGACTAATACCAATGATGACGATAGAATGGAGGGGACTGAGTAGCGAATGGACGACTTCCCTTTTTACAGCATAAAGGGAATGAATGACCTCGCAGCGACTAACACAATATCATCAGGGATAAGGGACAGTGGGACTGAAGGCCATAATGTGCAACACAAGAGAGAAACCAAGCAATGAGGGATGGAGGACTATAGCGGGGTACAAAGGGACTCGGGATAGACTCCATGAATGCGATGATGACTCCACTTGGATGCTCTAAACAAGGGCGAATCGATGGTGCTTCCACACAGTAAAGGTCCAGTGGGGGACCATGAAAACATGAGTAAAAAAGGGTAACTCATGACGAAAATCAACATGAACAAAGACAAGTAAGGAGGCGGAGTGGTGCCCCAAGTACAAGTGTTGTAAGTGAAGAAATGTGATTTTAAGGAGAGGTGAAGTGACCCATCTTGGACAAAATGTGTCCTGGTGAAGTATCAAATCACAAAAAACTAACAGATACCCATTTGAGGGCTCGGTGAGAGCTTTCCAACGGTGCAGACGGTTTGTCAAACGGAGCTACGGTATGGTCGCAGCTGGCGAAAGAAGAAACAAGGGTTCTCTTTTAATAAGGCAGTTTTCCCTCCAAATCAACTCATTTGCTAGTGTTGCTGTGGTGAATGTAGAGAGGAGAGAAGTCCCTAAATCTTGTAGTGAATGTAGCGGACAAACCTACTGTTGGAATCGAGATCTGTCAGTTGCAGGTAAGAGGCCTAACCTTACTCGTTCATTTTGATGGATTGAAAGTTCAGATTAGGGCCCAGACTCTCAGGAACAGACCCCCATGCATCTTTTCGGCCGGGTCACACTTTTTGGGCCAAAATATGTGACCTGGGACGCAGGTTTTGATCCAAAAGGTGCGACCTGTCCCAGGATTTAGCAGAAAAGTGCGACTTGGAAGATGAGGGGGATTTAGTGCTGTTTGATGGCTAAGAGTTGGGTTTTTTGTGCTTGGTTACAGTATTCCCTATCTGTAGACTGACAAAGATGATGTTTTTGTGCAGATATGGCAGATATATAGGTGAATTGGAGAGACAGAGGCCTGGGTACATTACGGGCAGAGATCCAGGCGGATCAGGGTGTCCGTCGTGTGATGGCCAGGTTTGGGGTTCTGAATTTTTTGGAGAACCTTTTGATGAGAACTGGAGAGCCCTTGTTGGCCCAGATTATCAATTATTGGGATCCATAGCATGAGGTCTTTGTAGTGCAGGGGCACAGGATCGAACTGACAGTCTAGGATGTGTATTTCCTGACAGGTCTCCCGCCACTTGGGATGGTGGGAAATACGCAGCCAGTGTTACCGCGGGGGCGGAACATCATGGAGTATGTGGAGCGGCATTGCCAACCGGGTCTCCAAGTCAAAGGGACACGGATATCGATTGGGGACCTAGAGAGACTGGAGACCCGGGGAGTGGCCGCAGCAGTGCTGCGGATCCTGGGCAGCCAGGTGTTCCATCACATCGCTGGGGGGCAGATGATGATCGTAGAGAGTGTGTTGAGTGGGACCTACTATGGGTGGGCCCAAATGATGTTGGTGTCGCTAAAACGACAGCTATCACTTTGCAAGCGGCAAGTGAACTACGATTGCTCGTATGGGACTTTATTGTGTTCCTTCTTTTTTGAGAAGATCCCGACCCTACGACCTCGTATACAGCTCCCAAATGGGGGCCCGAGGGAGCCCAGGATGCGCCGGTGGGGGCACCTACTGTGCAGAGGAGGAGGAGGGGCGGTCGGACGGGTGTTTCGTCCTGAGTTTTTTGCCCATTGGGATCAGATGTCGCTATACATAGACGACTATCCCTATAGTGGGATGAGTAATTATGGAGATCCAGACCTGCCACTTCCACCTGGTCGAGTATGGGGGCCCGATGGTAAGTGACAGATTACTATTCTTGTATGGGCATGTTAAAGTTATTGAATAGTAGATAGGGTACTGATTCATGTACTTTTGGTATGCAGATATAGCTCCGGTAAAACCGGCCAGATATATGGGACGACCGAGAGCATCTGGAGCTGCAGGTCCGAGTGGGTCGAGAGCAGCGCATAATGAGGATGCAGCCGCCCTTCTAGAGGACATCCACCGTAGATGCGAAAGGTTGCTGACCGGAGTATCAGAGCGCGGGTGGCAGGACTTACACAACCAATACATAGAGCCATGTATTGGTCTACCCTCGGAATGGCGAGGTGTCATGCGGCGCATGGCGATGGATGATCAGGGGATACGTGATCTACAGGCTGCAGGAGCAGAGCCATCGGCTCGGGATCCGCCAGATAGTGATTAGGTGTGGGGCATGTGGTGCCCCCTAGTGTGTATGTAGGGGCATGTGGTGCCCCCAGTTTTGAGTTTTTTGTAACATGCTATGGGCATGTCATATGTATCAGAGTAGATGGATTCTAAACACATGTTTTGTGACACATATAATGGATATGCATCGTTTTTAATGATTATGAATGTTATTGTCTTGTGTGAAATGCGTGTGATAAATGCCAGTCTAGAACATGGTTTGCAATACTATCTACATAGTGATTCTGTTCTCGAGGTACATGGTTGAAAGTTATGGTTTCAAATTCACATATCAAGAGTTTCACTCGTAAATATCGTCTAAACAGCACAGGATTACGCACACGATAGACACCATTTGGTTGCATGAAAAGAAGTAGGGAATCTAAACGAACGTGTAGATGGAGGATATGATGAAAGAGGGCATCGGCTAAGAGACCACGCACTGCATCATATTCAGTTTGATTGTTGGTGGCAGTACCAATGCAGACCCCATTTGAGAGGACAAGGGCATGCAAGGGGGTGAAAATGGCCAAACCTCCCGAGGCTAGATTCCGGGAGTAACAACTTGCACCATCGGCGTAACCGATATAGGGTGGGGACGGGAGGTCCTGCGAAATGGTGTTACAAGACAAAAAATGGGGGGAGGAGGGACAATGGGGGCAGCGTGAGTGTACGGAAGACATCGAGCGGCAATTGCGGGAGGGAGTGCGATGAGCAGGATGGCTATGACTCATATATAACATAGTGGGTAGTATAGGAGGGCTATAGGAGGTATGGCGGGAACTCGGGCTGTGGAGGTCGACAGAGATATGGGTGGAGTGATCTCGTATACGGGCGGAAAAGAGGGGGTGAAGGGTAAAAAAGACACCACGTGACACGGCAAAGTCATCTGAAACATCCGTTGGGGGAGAAAGGCTCGCATACAGATCATCACGGGGAATGACGGATGAGCAGGGAAATGAATGGTGAAAAGATGAGGAGCCCAGGGTGGTCGCTGAAGGGGGGTCAAGCGAAACAGCAGGTGAGGACTCGAGGGGATTGTGCTCCGAGGGTCTCACAGAGGATGAGAGGTAAAGAATGGTCGTAGTAGACTCCGTCATCTGGACATCAGGGGGGGGAATGTCGATGGGAGCGGGGGGATCCTCAAGCTGACCCGAAGCATACTGCGCGAGTATGGGAGAGGCGGATTGATTTTGTTCAACCTCGTACTCTCGGGCTACTTCTAAAGAGGCACGGTAATGCGTCAGGTGAGGAAAATGGTGGGAGTAATGGCCATGGATACCGCACAAAGCATAGGGTTTGCTAGTGCGAATAGTTTTTGGGTTCTTGGTTACGGACGTGGACGGAAGAGAAGGGTCGGAGACCGTGGACTCAGGGAACGCGATTTTAACCATGGGTTGAATGCGGGGCAACTCGGGACAAGTATGGGTGGCATGACCGACGACATCACACAAGGCGCAGGGCTTTGCGGGCGGGGGAGGAGCTGGGTCAGTCGGGGTGGCCTTGTCTTTGGATGCCCCCTTGCGAGCTTTGCCTTTCTTTCCTGGAGCTCTCACCACAGGGGTAGGGTCCTGGGGAGGTGCAGGGGGCATGGTAGCAACGGAGGAAGCAAGGGGGACCGGTTGAACCGGTGTCAAAGCGAGATAGGGTTTGGGGTGACCAGGAGGGGTAGCGGCTAGAGGGTCAAGGTACCAGGCAGGTATACCGAGGGTCAGGTTAGGGAGAGAGAGAGTGGCCATGACGGGGACCGAATAGATTCCAGGAGGGGGAGCCAGGAAAGGTATCTGACCCGCGGGGTAATAACCAGGAGGGACGGCTCCGAGATGATTAAGGCCTGGGGGAACCGATCCAGGGGCATAAAGGGGTTCGGGGATACCAGCTGTAGGAGAAGGGCCAGAAGGAGGAGGTCCAGCTGGTGGAGATGAAGGGCTAGGAGCGGGTTGCGGTGGGCGAGATTGAGTCTGAGGTTGCTGACTAGCCGAAGCGTGTCGCTTAAGGTCAGCCCAAGACGATTGCATCATGCAAACATTCGACAAGCTAGGATCATAGATATGAGGAGGGGGGAGACCAGGAAAAGTTCAAAGCAGGGAGGAATCTTTGTATACGCCGGGGGAGACACTGGTCAAGGAATCGACGGTTTGCTTATTGGCTACAGAAGAGATGGTCGTCTCCGGGGAGGTCTGAGACGGTGGCTCATGGTAAGTCAACTGGTCGATGGTGAATATCTTTCCATTGTGAGGAAAAGACATCTTGCGAAAAACCGCGGATGGGACAGCAGACATAGCATAGGTGTAGCTTCGCCCCAATAGAATGTTGTAGTCTAGAGGGGCATCAATGACTTCGACGTTAATGCAAACGGTCTTACCGGCAAGGGTGATAGGGCAATTGCGAAAAAGGCCAATGGGCTGGGAGGCGTGGCCGTCCCACGCTCGAAGGGTGATCGTGGAAGGGGCCAGCTCAGGAGATCCGAGTTGCTTCCAAGCTGAAGCAGACATCACACAGGTGGATTCCCCGTCATCAATTATACACCGGGAAACATTGGCATTCCGAATTTTGACTGGGATTTGGAAGGCGACGGAAGCAGGAAGAGGAGGATGCGCTGATTGATGGGCGTCGAAAACAATCATTTGGTCATCAGCAGGATCTACAGCGCCCACGGTAGATAGCAGAGCCTTCTTTTGGGAAAGGCATGATTGGAGAAGTTCCAACGTGGAAATGGCAGCAGGAGATTGCGCCAAATCATCTACTATGCTATACGAATGAGCAGCTCGACCAGAAGCAACATTTCGATGTAACGATCCTTTAGGAATCTTGGGGTGGACCTCAACTTTGGGTTAAGGGATATGTAAGGGACCATTGGATGTCGAAAGAGGCTCTGTAGAACCAGAAGAAGAGGACTCGGGGGCAGACTGAGCAGGAGGCTTGGGGTACTGGCGAGACCGAGTTTGAAGGTGAAGGTCGATGGTTGGGGGTGGATCAGAGTTCATCATGAGGATCTGGTAATCGGAGGAACCAGAAAGGGAAGGTGGAGTGGCGACATGTCCGTTAGGTGGTTGGGTAGCCATGAATCCTTGTTGAGGGAAAGGATCAGTAAACACAGTTGGTTGAGTAGTGGCCACATTAGGGGGAGCATGAGGGGAGGCATGAGGGGAGGCATGTTGTCCTCGCAATGTGGCTTGAGACTCCCACATCTGCTGCATCTGTGGTAAGAGGGGAAAATCATGGGTGTAGTGACCATAAACACCGCAACACGAACAAGGATTATTTGTGCGAAGCGGCCTGTCCGGCTTGGGCTGAGGGCCCTGTTGCTGGTTAGTAGTGTTAGGGTCAACACCTTGAGGATTGGGTCCACGAGTACCAGGGGCAGATTGATTTGGATTGCCTCTCTGCCTTCTTTGAGCAGGGGGATTAGTCGTGCCGTGCTTTGCAAATAATTTCCCGGGAGGGGGCTGTAGGTGCTATTGCGGGGGTGGAGGAGGCAAGGGAGATGGAAGCGCATATGCTGGAGGAGCTGGCGCACCAGGATGCAGATAAGGGTAATGGTTAGGTTGGGCAACATTGAGGTAAGCAGGAGATTGGGCAAAAGGATGAGGCATGTCGTATCCTGGATACATGCTACCTGGAGGGGGAAAAGTGCTAAAGGTGTTGGCCCCTCCCTGAGAGAGACCATAGCCCATAGGAGGTTGAGCATACAGATGAGAAAGGGCTCCAACGATACCGTCGGTGGAATGAGATGCCCCCGGAGCGTTAGCGCCTCCGGGCATGGGGAGGTCAGGAAGGACAGTATAAACATAACCAGACTGTGCATAGATCAGGTCATATTTCAAGGCTATTTGGAGGGTGGCTTCTTCGGTTTGAGGGAAATGGGAGGCGACATCTTTGCCAATGGGAGCTAAGAGAGTGCGAAGGAACCAGTCCATATAAACCCAATCTTCGAAGGGGGGAGCTCGACATAAGCCTCGTCTTCGTCACCATTCCTAGACATGAGTGGAAAGGCGTGTCGAAGAGGTTTGCTTGAAAGAGGTCAAAAGCTTCGTACCAGTATCGTATCGGAGAGGGAGCTGGAAATAGGATAAAAAGGCTTGGGAAATGGTCGCAAATGTGGTATGGGAAGAAGTGGCTTGGTCAACATACCATTTAGAAGCTTCGCCTGTAAGCGTGCGTTGGAACAACCGAAGACGGATGGAATCATCGGTAATGGAATTGGAAGAACACCACATGTGGAAAGATCAGAAATGATTGGTTGGATCTTCTCCAGCGAGGCCTTCGAACTTAGAGATGTCGGAGGGGAGCTTGGTTGGCATAGCAGGCCAACCAACATCGTGGCGGATAGGGTCATTGATCAACTGATTGAAATCGGGGAGACTGCGGCCTGCGATGTACGGCAACAAGGGTGCAGCCGAGGTAGTTCCTGTGGCGGTTCCGCTAGTAGTAGTTCCGGCATTAGGGCCAGAAGCACCGCTAGCGTTAGGCCTTGGACCAGACATAGTGACGGTGACAGGGGGAGAACCAGAAGTAAAAGGAGAACCCAATGAATCAGAAGAAGAGTCGGAGTGCAGACTCGGAGGAGGACTGGCTCGACGACGGCGGGACGAAGTAGGTCGATCGACCGGAAACTGAGGGTGAAGGCCAAGAAGTCTCCAGGAAGCGCGCCTTGGGGGCACAATGATGGAAACACAAACACATCACAAGGGGAAGAAGAAAGACCGACAGAGGCAGGGAGGTGCAGAATCAAGTGATTACAATGTCGAAACAAGGGCGAAAAGGTGCAGTGTCAATTGATTTTAAAGTCTTTGCCTGGCGGTGTAAACTAGGCTCTTCTTCGCTTAGGGTGAGTGTGTGGCGTGCGTTAATTTTAATTTTTAAACCCTTTTCGTTTTGAGAGCAAGAGAAAAAGTGTGCTGCGTAACTGAAAATAATGCTGCAAAAACAGTATATAATGCTGAAATAACAGAAAATTAACAGCTACTAGTGCATCGATTCAACCCAAAAAGGCGGGTCTCTCAAAATTAATCTAAAAGAGGGAAAATATCTAGTCAAAACGCATTAAAAAGAGGCCAATAGATCTAGGGTCGAAAGGGACAGGGATCTAAAGGGAAAAGATGTTGAAAAGAGGTGCAGATCACAACCAAGAGGCAGAGGCATGGTGGCTGGAAAAAAGGAGGAAATCAGCAAAAAGAAGAAGGGGAAAGGAGGAGGCCCTAAAAGTAGATCCAAAAAAATCTTCAGGAGGTGATTTGAAAGGGAGAAGAGCTGATTAAAAGAGGTCTGAAAAGGATGTATCAGATCTGGAAAAAGGGGGGCTGAAACTCTGAAAAACAGACCTGAAACAGATAAAAACTCTTCCACAAAAAGTGGAGGGTACTGAAGCCCTAGGGGGTTATGTTCCCACTTAGATGAGCAAAAACAGATCAGAACCAGGTCGAAACGGGCGGAGACAGAGGCTGGAAAACCCTGACAGAAGCTTCAAAAAAACCCAGACAAATTGTAGAAAAACAGCTGAAAAATTGGCAGGTCACAGGTTCTGACTTTTTTTCAGTGTAGGTCACAGAAAATGGGCTAAAAAGTGCGACCTGGAGGTCCAGGTTGCATTTTATGGGCTGAAAAGTGCGACCTGAAGCTCCGGGTGTCTCGGCGGCAGATTTTCGGAAAAGTTGTCGTCTCAGTTGTGGCTGATGTCTGTCACCTGAGCAATAGGGCCAGAAACACACAGAAGTTAGAAATTTTAATGTTTTAGGGTTTTATAGGGGAAAAACAACATGAAAATAGGAAAAAAAAAGGCTGAAAAGAAACCCTAGGGTCTGAAGTAGCTGGATATGCAGGAATATGAAAAACGACAGCGGTCGTAATTGAAAACCCGTGTGGAGTCGCCAATTGTTAGTGTGAATCCTTTGTCGAAGTGTACGAAAAAAGACCACTTTAGCTACGCATAACTAATAGCCCTAACATCAAAAGTGGCTGCCAATATCTTCAGATCTGCAGTTAGTTGATCAAGACAAGAGCTGCAAAAAACCAGATCTATGCATAGAAAGACATTAAGCAGTAAAAAGAAGGGTTTGCTCCATATATCCAATAGATAAGACAAGAACAATTTTTGAAAGAATTTTTTGTATTAAGGGCACCTGGGAGGAAAACAAGAAGATGTTTCCAATTCTCCTCAATGGTATGGGTTCTTGGAAGTCCTCAGCACTTCAGATCTAGCATTTCTCTCTCCTATTGGTGTAGAAAACCCAGACAAAGATAGAACTCAAAGGGAGCTCACACAGCAAATAATGGAAAATATGACAATGATAATGGCTCAAAGTCGGACCAAGAGTTTAGATCCAGAGTGATCTAATAGGCAACAAAAGGTGAAGAATGGTAGGAAAAACCCTCCTATTTATAACAAAATATTGGGTCATTCTAGATCTTGGTGCATGATTAAAATAATGTTAACCAAATCTAGATCCACCTTTTTATGGAATATTTTATTATATTTGTTGGAGGGAAAAAGTATTTGACTTGGGTCAAATCCCTTTATTTGTCAATAATAAATAAATAAATGATTTATTTATCTTTTAAAGGAAGTGGTTGAAGGATAATCAAATAAATAATGATTTATTTAATTATTTGTGGGTGATTTGGTCATATTTAACAAGGAATATTATCTAAATAAGATTTAAATAATTATTCCTAGAAAATAATAAGATAAATAAAGGTTTATCTAATTAATTTATTTGTTTTGGGTTAAATATGATTAGGAATAATAATTAAATTATGGTTTAATTAATTATTCCATGAGGAAAATCAAACAAATATAGGTTTGTTTAATATTTCATTTTGGGGTTTCCTGTTTAGACCATAAACAACCTAATAAATGTGGTTTATTAAGTTATTTAACATAGTGAAGGCAATTTTACTTAGGGTAAAATTGGTCTTACATGGTGTACTTGGGTCCATCTAATGATAATAGGTTAGATGACCAAAAAATGGTGTAACATCCAGAATGTCAAATCCCATTTTTAATTTAAAATAATAAAAAATATAAAAATAATAATTTTATATAAAATAAATAATTAAGACAAAATGATAATTTTTTTTTAAAATAAATGTCTTATAAGGATTTTGGTGTAATAGTGGCAGTAGGTGACTTACGTCAAGTTTCAAAAAATTCTATCACCTAATTCTCATAATAGTTTGGATGTGATTTTCATCAAATGAACGAGATCTAATCACCCGAGAGAATGAGGCCAGTGAGGTGATATTGTATGGCTACAGCCAAGAGAAATCACCTAGGTGTTGTGAGTGACCTATCAAGTATGAAATATTCCTATCTCAATATTTAGATGATAGATATTGCAAAGGTGTACAATCTCTTTTGTACAATACATAAAAGAAATCAGCCAAGAAATATTGTGGAGTTATAAAATGAAGTAAAAACAACCTAGCTCCAATACCATTAATGTATCAATTACAAGTTGCTTCACCTCCTGAATGGCTTGGGTTAGAAGAAGATTATGGCAGGGACAAAAATGTTTGTATCCTTAACATATTATCAACTTTTCCATTGAAAAAAACCATGATAATGTTTCTGTGTGGCGACTATGAACAAAAGGCGCAAGATAGATTTGATTCAACACCTAGTTTTTTAGAATTTCCTTATGTATTTCCAAAATATTTTTTTGGGCTCCCACCCACGCATGATATCAAGTTCACCATTGAACTCAATGCAGGATGATTCCTATCTCCAAGGTTCCTTATCAAATGATTTCACCCATGTTATATGAATTACATATGCATCTATAATAATTGTTGAGTCTTGGATTGATCTGGCTTAATGTAACATTTTGAGGAGGTTACCATTTTTGGTGATGAAGAAATATTAGTCAATGGAGATTTACATTTAATATCTATGGTTGAATAAAATCACCATCTAGAATCAATATTAGTTCTCATAGATTGATGAATTATTTGATCAAATGAAAAGGACCATAATATTCTTAAAGATTGATTTGTGATTTTTAATACCACCAATTCAGAATTTAAAAGGGCATCCTAGATATTGCATTCAAACCATGATTAAGAAATTATGATTTTGTTATGGTACATTTTAAGTTTACCAATGCCCTAGTAGTCTTCATAAAACTAATGAATCGGTTTTTTCATAAATACCTAGGAAAATTTGTTCAAGTGTTTCTAGATGATAGTTTGATTTATTCATGTGTTCCAAAGGAGCATGAGGAGAACCTAAGGTTGATATTTTAGTGACTTGGAGAGAATAAGAATGATTAAAATCTCTTTGAGTGTTCCTTCTTCTAGTCAAAGATCCATTCTTTGGGTCACATTACTTCTGGAGAAGGTATAGTCGTGGACCTTGCCAAAATCAAAGCCATTATGGAATTCCTAACACTAAAGGATACTCATAAGCTATGTTATTTCAATGGATTGGTTGGGTATTATAGGAGATTCATAGAATAATTCTCCATGATAGATAATCCCATTACCAAGGTCAAGAAGAAGAGTCAGGAATTTGTATGGATAAATTAGTTTCGAGTTTCAACATGCCCATTCAAGAATCACAAATTTGTAAACCACTGCTCTAGTCCTAAAAGTCCTAAAAATGGACCAAGATTTTTAGTATTTACATATGATAGAAATCATATTCTTATGTAATGAATAATTTATCGTCTTATGGAGTGGTTCATTAGTCAAGCCACAAGATCATTATGAAGTTCAAGGCATGAAGAGGAAGTCCTAATTAGTTGGCCAAACACTTGGGTTCCACAACCATGCATGTGGGCATCAAGGTGTATATGAAGGTCACCATCTTGAATTAAGTTACCATCACAAGCAAAGGCATTCCTCATTGTTTACTGCACATCATGCCTCCATCTATGTGAATCACATGTGCATCTCTATGTGTATATAATATCTCTTAAGTAAGAGTTACATGAAAATTCCCATGTTGTAAGATCCTATGTTTTTATATTGAGAAAATGGATTCCTCTCCAGGTCACTCATGTAGATTAGGTTGTCATAAGCAAAGTAGGTGATTTTAATGTCCTGTTGAAATCTCACCCTAGAGGTTGGTTGGGGTACAACCTCCACAGAGCAGGGGCATGCTACTTAACAGAGACTCACACAATCATGCACGTTCAGAAAAAATAAATAGAGTAGGATGGGAAATTTACCCGTGGGTCCTACGGTTGAAGTAGATCCACGTGGAGTCCAAACTCCCTGCAACCGTCCTTCCTTCTTAACCTGAAATACAAGAAGAAACCAGCACAAAGGACTAGCTGTACAGCATATGTCTACTCTAAATGTTAGTGAGATTCATATAAAACATTAAATAAATCATAATGAATGCTTGTATAAAAAATATTCTCATACATATAAGCATACACTAACACGTTTATTTCGGGAACAACATGATACTTCTGTATTAAAAATAGCATGTACAAAAGTAATCAAGAGGAGAGATCACCTGATCCTTCTAAGGCCTTCGCAGACCGTCGTCCGGATCCGTCCAGCCCTTGCCTCGCTAAGTCTCCTTCCAAAATGGTGCATATGAGATAACATATAAAGGGATGTGTATCTCAAGGAAACAAGGGTTTCCTATAATGAACTGGGAAAGTGCAGGAGGCACGGGTAATCAGACTTGGATAGGGAATACCAACAGAGTATAATATCAATAATTCTCTCCCTCCGTTAGGCCATACACATGAGGGATTTTTATAGTCCCTCCAAGTAGTTTCAGCAGTTGGAAACAGTTGGCCACGGGCTGGGGTGGTTGAACTACCTGAGTAACCATCAACCTAGCGCGAAATTAGGGATTTTTATATATTTTTTAATCATTTTAATGTCATACGCGGAAAAGTCTAGTTGTACTCGCGTATACACGCGGAAAAACACGAGCATAGTCGCGTATGGGGGATTTTACACTTTTTTTAAGTGAATTTGTCCAAGTCTGTAGGAATGGGTGCCCAAAAGCCATAAAGCAATCATGAATCATGTCAAGGTGAGAAATGATGCTATAACAGATGCCCCCTAATATATGAGGTCAGAAGGGGTACATGATGGCCGAAATGTATTATGCACATAGAAAGAACTTCGCAAGGACAAGAGAGGACTTCACCGGATTTCAGCCTGCCAAAAACCAATGAAAGAAACCAGAGAGTCAACACATGCTGAGGCGGGCATACCCATGCTCAGTCAAAAATACATCATATATATAGAAAGTACTGAATAGATCCAACATGTATACAAGTATAACTGAACTGAAAGTACATAGTGAATCATCTAAGCAGGGCCCGGAAATATAAGTCTGAATCAATGTCCAAGTATCACATATAGAAAGCTGAGCAAAGATGGTGCAACTGGATGTCTGATCATATAAGTAATTGAATCTCCAAGTACCGGATCATAAGAGGTGGATCAAACGGTACAATCACGACACTCGGGGATCAACATATAGGATGCTGCTGTGCTGAACTGCAACATATAAGGGTGGACGACAACACTGGCAGAAACTGAAAGGACTGTCACCAGTGAACCGAGAAATGCTGATGCAACCCGAGGTCTTCACCGATCATGACGACACAATTCTACACAATGGGAATAAATGAGCTGAAGTCGACCATGTGAGAAATCGTTGGATTACCGGGCAATGATGTTTCCCGTTAACCAACGCGAGACAACCCACCGATAATGATAATGAGTGTCAAGGTGCCCCAGTACAATCTGACAAGTGTGAATGAATGAGTTGAAGTCAAACACTTGAAAGAATCTACCAATCAGGAGGCAATGATGAATCCCCACTGTCGATAGCGAAGAGTCTGCCACTGATGACTGCAAACCCTAAGGTACTGACAAAAAGACTCTAGATCTTGTTCCCCGAGCAATGAGTCGGAGTCGATGGGAAAAGATCTGCTGGAAGGAAGGCATTAAGGCATCCCACATCAGTCCAGCGCGAGTGTAACCCGCAGGCCAAAATTTGGAAGGAATCGGACGAAGTAGAGTGATGGAACCAAAACCGAAGTACGTTTCCGACATGCACAAGATGAAGCTAGCGCACGGAAGAAACCCTCTGAACCAACCAATAATGAAAGCTGACACAGAGGCGAGAAATCCACCGATAGGGTCAAATGGAAATCCAGGTACAACACGAATCCCAAGTGTGATAATGTGTGCTGACGTCGAACACAGGGGAAACCACTCAGTCAAAGACCCATGATGATGATCAAATGCTGAGCACGAGGTCACCTATCAATAATGAAAATAGGCCCAAGGTGCGGCTCTAGGCTTGCTCTCAGAGCAATGTGTCGTAGTCGATAAGAGACAAACCCGCCAGCAAGAAGTCAATGAGGACCTTCTCAAACCAGCACGAGCAGAAGATCAAAACATCTGATGTGATAGAACATGATACTGACAAGACCGGGAAGGCCGACTGAATAATGAGTCAAGAGACACCGCAGAATGGCCGACTCAGGCTAGACTTCCCTTGAACAAAAGCACGACTTATGATGACCAAGGCAGTAAAAAGTGACACTGTATAAGTCTGTTATGCGGGAGGCACAACAAACTCTCCATATGATTGGAAGAGATAACCAACCGGGGGAGAACTGACAAGTGAAACATGGTAAAGGCTGAACCTAGGTCAAAACTAGAACCATCCCAAATGAAGGAAATATATATAAGTATATGTGCTTTGTTCAAGGGCGACAAACTGACTCTGTACTGCCATCAAAATAACGAAGATACATCCCGTTCCCTTTCTTTTTGTTATATTTGATTTTTTTGTCTTTTTCATATAATAAGCCTGAAAAAGAATAAAAGAATGCTATGGTACAATGGATAGAACGAGTATCAGAAAATCAGATGCACTAGTTTCTGGGACTGGAACAATCCTATGCTCAATGCAAGGTGGCGAAAACTAGTCAGTGATACTCAGAGGAGCGTTCCATCCATGGGTACAAAGGTGTCAAGTCGTGATAGCTAAGTGCATGCAATGGTTAACTTGTATAGAAAGTCAAGGTCAAAAGTTGGCTTAAACATTGAGTCCAAATGAAGCCGGCTAAAGGCTAGGATAAACAAGTAGCCAATATGCAATGCAGTAATACAACTTAACGACACCAGGGAGCCTCTAGGGTATAAGCCAGAAAAATGATAAGTGATGAAGGAGAAGAATGAAGCTTCAACATATAAGACATGGCGGGACTAAAGAGGACTCTCGAGCCTACATAAAAAGCAGCATGGGCAACAAGTAATAGCGAGGAACTAACTAGGAAGCCCATGTAAAGGAAGGCTCTACCATCAAGTCATGATTAAATAATCGGCGAGTGAAATGAGTGTAATACTCATGACCTGATGGGATCGACCCTAAGGCAAGTGATCAGTATGGAGGCTAGTATGCAAGATGCAACGGAAAGTGATTCCCTAACCTATATGCTAGTGAAGATCATATACCTGCCGTGAAGAGTCGGAAAACATGGATTAAAAACTGGGAAAAATCTCAAAATCGTCAAAATGTACCTGAAAACATACCAAACTGGGCACTTCCAAGCAATCGAGTTATACATCATAAGATAGATCGAAAAAAATAAGCATAAGGAAATTTTGCGAAAATTTTCAAATTTTTAGCCATAAATACACAAATTACCTCTCAATTGGTTCATTATTGCATAGCTGATTTGGAAAAAGTGCTCTGGAGCTAAAAACTTGTTTCGTCAAATCAGGAACAATCGACCGTCGGAATTCAGCGAAACTTCAGGTAGGCTCCTTAATCATCCTGTTTATTCATTTTGTCCGTTTGGAAATTAAAATTAAGTTATTTTTTGCCTTAAAACCCTTGCTAAAAAATGCGTACCTGCGCATACGCGGGTTCAATAAAGGAAACCCGCGTATACACGCGACTGTGTAGAGGGAAAACCGTGTATGCGCAGGGCCGAAACTTAAAAAGCGTATCTAATGCAAATTTTGATGAAATTTCTCAGGATGACCATCTCATGGAGGGAACGTGAGCATAGCGCAATAGACCAAGAGGTCATGCAGGATCGCGCAGCACAAAATATCCTCCGAAACTGCGGATTGTTCAAATTCTTTAAAATGCCCAATATGAAAAGTAATGCGCGATTGCTTGAAATGCTCGTAAATTACTGGGAACCAGATCAGGATTGCTTCATAATTGATCAGATGCCACTACGCATAGAAGTGGAGGATATATATTTCATCACTGGACTCTCCAGGAGAGGAGATCCAGTGGACTTGCACGGAAAGCCCCTGGGAGGGTTGACCGTGGAAGACTATGTCCAAATATATTGCGTAGATAATTCCAAAAAGGTTGGAACGTAGATTGCAATCAGAGATATCAGGGATTTGCACATGAAGATTCTCATGTTCACCATCGGCAGAGTGGCAGGATCTGCCTCACTACATTAGGCGTCCAGGATGCAAATGAGCATAGCTGTAGAGTGCTTAGTTCATGTATACGATTGGTGCACAGCCCTGCTACTGAACATGAAACAACAACTGACCTCCATTCGCCAAGCAAAGACAAAACACTTTGGCTATGGGACCATTTTGACAACATTCTTCTTTGAGATGATTCCAGCTTTGAGACCCAGAGTCATCTCGACTATCAGCAGCCCGCAGGACCCAAGAATTGCCCGTTGGGTAGACATGATGAAGAGACTGGGGGGCAGCGAAGTACCCCGCACCACATGGGACGATGAGTTCTTCCTTTGGTGGGGAGAACAGATCATCACAGTGGACGACTATCCCTATGCTGGGATGGACTTCCGAGGAGATCCAGATCTAGTACTTCCACCCGGCGCGGCATGGGGAGCAGTTGGTAAGTTTTTTAAATTTTTTTGACTTATATAATTTTTTTGAATTTTTTCAAATATGTATGAAAAAATGAAAAACAAACATGTTTTTGATTGGATTCATAATGACTGACAATTAAAATGATCATGTTTCAGATGTTGGACCAGTTAGACCTGAGGGTGTCCCGCGCCATAAGCGTCGCAGGGGCGAGGCAGAGAGTGTGGACTCAGACAGGACACTCCAGGCCGTGCAGAGAAACTTGGAGGGATTAACCCGCCAAATCCCTATGGCTGCTGTGGAGGACTTGCCTGAGGTCGTCCAGAGACGGGTAGTAGGAGTACCAGGAGACTGGGTTAGATTATTCCACCGTGTGGCCACTGCAGTTACGTTCTATAGGAACACTACTACTGGACAGGGACCTCAAGAATAGACAGATTTTATATATTAGATGACTGTATATTCTTTTTTGAGACTGAACATGATGGGGCATAAGCCCAAGTTTTGTACGGCATTTATGGATCCAAATTTTGTAAAGTTTTTGAAACACTCTGATGATATATATATATACAGCGATATTTGATGTGATGTGATAAATGTATCAAATGTATGATGTTTATGATGATTAAAAATTATTGTATTCAATGATTAATATGCCAATCCAAAGCTTGATTAGCCAATGAGTCAGCAAACCAATTGTCAGCTCGAGGAATATGAATGAATGTTAAAAATTGAAATGACCTTTGTAACAAACGTACCCTCAAGAACAATCTTAATAAAAATGGATCTCGTACCCGATAAGTGTTGTTCAACTGCGACACCACCAGCTGGGAGTCCAAGAAAACTACCAACGAATCAACACCCAAAGATATTGCTTCCGAGAGTAGATGAATGACTGCAGTGTATTCTGCTACGTTATTGGAAGCAGGACCAATGCAGACCCCTCTTGATACCAACAGCTGACCGGAAGGATAATGAAGCACCCAAGCCGCGGAAGCTAAGTTCCGGGTGTGTCTACTAGCACCATCGGCGAAACCAAAATGACTCATGACATCAACAAAACCTGCCAAAGCAGATCAAAAACATCACCATCTCATCAAAAATCGAAAATCAAACAGATATGTACAAAGCAAAAAACTACTATATACAAAGCAAAATGCTAGGCCAAAGCCTAGGCATAATACTTCTTCAGATAGAGCCCATTTCGGGGCTCCGGCAACTCATTCCCTTCGAAGTCAACCAAGGTATACGCTCCTTTCTTAAGGACCTCCTTAACGATATAGGGGCCATACCACATCGACTTAAACTTTCCTGCCCCCAAGGCATCTTTTTCTTGGGCATAGACCAAAACAAGGTCACCTTCGGAAAAGACCCTAGGCTTAACTGCCTTATCGTACTGAACTTTGACTCTGTTTTTATGCGCTTCATTCATCGTGGCGGCATCCTGACGCTGCTCATCGAGATGTTCCAGATGAAGAAGCCGCTCTACCAGACTAGAAGTGTCAGGAAGAATCTCAACAGCTAATTTAAGGGAAGGAATCTCGCACTCAATGGGAAAAACGGATTCCACCCCGTGCACTAACTGAAATGGAGTAAAGCCAGTTGCAGTTTTAACTGACGTCCTGTATGCCCAAAGTGCAGGATATAGCATAATATGCCAGTTGGATCTATGTTTATCAATGGTCCTTTGAAGAGTTGTCTTCAAGGATTTATTCACGGCTTCCACCTGCCCATTGGCCTGAGGATAATATGGAAATGAATGCTCCTGCCGGAAACCCAATTTGAGAGCCAACTCAGCCATCATACTATTCTGAAAGTGACTTCCATGGTCAGTGACAATCTCTCTAGGAATACCAAAACGAGCGATAACTTGGTTGAAGAAGAAAAGAGCTGCAGTCTCACCATCGTTCCCAAAAGTAGGCATAGCCTCGACCCACTTCGTGAAGTAGTCTACTGCTACGATAATGTACTTGTGACCTTTTGCCGAAGATGGGTTACAAGTAGTAAAATCAATACCCCACTTTGTAAAGGGTCCGACAGTAACGACTGGAAAAAGCGGAGCTGGATGACTGCGCATTTTTCGAGTATAAACCTGACAAGGATGACACTTTTTGACCGATTCAATACAATCCTTGAAAATCGAGGGCCAAAAGTATCCTGCACGCAAAATCTTTTGAGCTGTAGCAAGCCCAGATAAATGACCCCCACAAGCTCCACTGTGAGAATCATTGAGCACAGCCTCGGCTTCTTCGAAGGTTAAGCAGCGTCTTAGGATTGAATCAACCCCTCGACGGTACAAAGCGTCACCAATAATCAAATAGTTCTTGGCCAAGTGACGCAACTTACATCGCTCATCCTTCGAAAAAGTTGAGGGAAACTTCGCAGTCTGGAGATATACAATGATATCCCCGTACCAAGGATCCTATGGAGAGATCAGAAACAAGTGTTCATTCGGAAAGGACTCATCATAGATCATCTCTTCCCCACAAGGCAACTCAGAGATCAATTCCGCAAAAACTAATGACTTCTTGGATTTGGCAGACATGAACTCGAGATCAAATTCTTGTAAAATCACAATCCATCTATTATATTTGCCCCCAATCACTCGCCTGTTGAGGACAAACTGAAATGGATTGGCAGCTGCCAAGACATAAGTTTTGCGAAGAATAATGTAGTGCCAGAGTTGCTGCACAGCATGAACTGCTGCTAAGGCTAACTTTTCTATCGGGGTGTATCGCAGTTTAGGTCCTACCAGTCCTCGACTAAGGTAGTAAATAACATGCTCAGCAAGAGCATCATCCTCCTGAACCAGAACCATACCAATGGTAGATTCTACTGTAGCTAGATACAAAAGAAAATCTCTGCTATAATCGGGTGGACTTAGTAAAGGAGCAGAGGTCAATGCCTTTTTCAAAGCATCGAACGAGCGTTGAGCGTAGTCATCCCAAAAAAAAGGAACTCCTTTCTTCAACAGTCTCATATATCCCTTTGTAATCTCAGCATAATTGACGATAAACCTCCGAAGAAAATTAGACTTCCCTTGGAGACTTTGAAGCCGACGGATTGAAGACGGGGGAGGCAACCGAAGTATTGCCTCAACCTTGAAGGGATCTACCCTTATCCCTTCCCTAGACACAATAAATCCCAACAGCCGACCGGATGTAACCGTAAAAACGCACTTGTTCGGATTCAATTGAATTTTGTAAAAACGACATCTTTCAAATATTTGCCGGAGGTGACCTGGATGATCCATCCTCTTTCGAGAATGAGCAGCTAAATCATCTAAGTATGCCTCGATAATCTTCTTGATGTCGTGGAAGGCATAAGACATGGCCCGCTGAAAGGTAGCTCCAGCATTTTTAAGGCCAAAAGGCATTTTCTTATATGCAAACGTACCCCAAGGACAAATAAATGCGGTCTTATGTTGATCTTCTGGACGGATAGTAATTTGATTATAACCAGAGAAACCGTCCATGAAGGAGAAAATCTCGTTACCGGCACACTCGTCAATAATCTGATCGATGAAAGGTGTGGGGTAATTATCTTTAGGACACGCCTTATTCAGGTCTCTGAAATCAATGCACACTCGAATCGTTCCTTGCTTTTTATCTACCGGAACGGGGTTTGAAACCCATTCAGTCAGAGGAACTGGGAAAATGAATCCCGCCTTAAGCAGCTTTTCAACTTCAGCTTTGATAGCTGCTGCCTTCCTAGGATTAACCAGACGAAGTTTTTGCCTGACCGGCTTAGCGTTTTCATACGTCTTGATCTCATGGTGGACGATAGATGGGTCTATGCCAGGCATTTCCTCATAAGACCAAGCAAAAACATCCCTATACTCTTTGAAGAGCTCGGTATAGATTTGAATCTCCTCACGGGAACATTCAGCTCCAATGAAGACATTCTCGATAATATTGGGATCCCTGGAGATGTTCACCGGGATAGTAGGAGAGATCACAACCATGTTCCCTTCAGCATATACCTGTGTTGGTGCTAAAGGGCTCAAGACTGGGTGAACAGGACCAGGAGACTGAGGACTTGGAAAACTTGTTTCGACTTCGCTCAAGTCAGGTAGGAAGTAAGACCGATGATGCAAATCATCCCACGGTCTATCTATACCTGTCATTGCTTCCAGGATGGCCTCTTCAGATGGAAGAGTGGTATCTAGACAATCCTAGGCAGAAGAAGAAGTAAGCGTCCAAGCCGGAGCCACATCACCATCCAACTCTTCCGGTGAAAGAGGAGTTGGATCAGACTCTGCAGTGTCAACAATAGACTGATATGCAATCTCAGCTGCAGAAATCGGAAATGCCATACCACCCACTTGACCTTCCTCCAATGTGGCAGTAGGAGAAGGTAAGGTCCAAGGGTCCGAAAAATAATGAGTTCGAAAGAACTCTCTTCGAAGGGGAGCCTTGGAGGATGAAATAGCATTTATATGAACCTTAGGAGGAGGAAGATCGAAAGTACCCATCAAGGAAGAATACATTCCAACTCCTAGATTCTCAACAGGCGCCTTAGTATTATCCAACTTAGGAACAGATGAGTCAGAAGGCGCATTCAGGTCTACCTGAGGACAGTCCAGTTGATCCACTGTGACAATCCTCCCTTCGTGGGGGAAACATACAATTCGAAATAATGAGGATGCGATGGCATCCATCTCATATATCCAGTTCCTCCCCAACAGAAGGTTGTAGTCCAAGGCTGCATCCACTACCTCAACCTCTATGTTGACAGTTTTGCCCCCAACACAGATGGGCAAAGCTGGGACAATACCATGGGGTCTGTGAGAATGGCCATCGAACGCAGTAAGAACAGTGCTAGATGGAACAACTTTGGGAGATGCAAGTGTCTTCCAGCATGCAAGAGACATCACGCATGTAGAAGCACCCTCATCGACCACCGTTCGAAAGATATTGGTCTTTCGATACGATGATTTAATATGAAAAGCCATGTGATGAGGAAGTCTCTTCTTAAAATTAGTCATATCAAAAGTAATCAGAAGAGAATTTTTAGGATCAATAGCCCCAATGGCAGTGAGCAAAGCACTGTGCTGAGCCGGACAAGACTGGAGTACCTCTAAAGCTAACATAGCACAAGGACTCTGCACCAGATCTTCTACAATCGAGTAGTTCTGGGCAGCCCTTGCATTCGGATTAATCGTTGACCGCTTAGAAGATGCTTTGGGCATCCGAGGCATAGACTCAACAGTTGGCTTCGTTATGTGAAGCGGCTCAGTAGCATCAGGAACTTCCTTAGCTTTTGAAGATTCCTCTCCGCCATAATCACGGGATCTCGTAGCGACATCCACGTGAGCACTCATCATAAAGATATTCGATGGAATTTCCCCTTCCTGGGTACCTCCAGAGGAAGCCCCAGGATTTTGGTTCGCGCCAACAACTAATTGCTGCCCTTTGGGAAAAGGGTTTGTTAGCACAGCCTGGGAACTAGAAGATCCCTGCTGGGATAACAGGCGCTGAGCATCCTGAATTTTAGGGCAAAGGTGCGTGAGATGGTCTCCAGTACAAAGCTTGCACGGAAACTTCACTTTCTTTTTCTCCTTTTGACCCTCACCAACACGCTCGTTGGTTTTGTTTGCATTTCCCTTCCCATTCTTGCCCTTCTTCTTGTTATTTCGTCCTTTCTTCTTCCCATCGGATTGTTGATTTCCTTTGGGCTCAGAAGTTTGGACAGCATTAATGGACAAAGACTGGGAAGGTGACGAATCAGCAGGCACAGCCTGACCAGAAGGAGCAGATTGTAAAGACAACTGCTGCAATTGAGAAAGCAGGCTGGCTGCACCACTACTGACCGATCCGACAAGTCCGTCACCATGCGGACCAGGTTTAGTTTTCGACAAATCCAATTTGGAGCGAGGAGCATTGGGCAAATACTTATAAAGTACCCCAGACTGAGAATAGATCAACTCTAACTGCTGGGCCCTAAAAATGGCCTGCTCCTCGGAAAATACCCCGGATAGGGATACATCCTTTGAAATGTCTGACTGCAGAGATTTCAAAAACCACTCGAGAAGGAATTCACCTGGAATATGAGCTTTGATAAGCCTCTTCCTTCTCCTCCATTCTTGAATGTGATCAGAAATGTGAGTTGCCTCATCCTGCTTAAAATTAGCCAGGAGTTTGGTCCCAGCCTCATATCTGACAGGCAACTGAAAATGGTTAAGAAATGTGACAGCCAACTCTCCAAATGTGGCGAAACTGCCCCCAGTGAGCTCTATATACCATTTGGCTGCATTTCCAGTTAGGGTGCGTTGAAATAATCTCAACCTAATCGAATCATCGATCAGGGAGTTCGATGAGCACCATAAGTGGAAAGTGGTGATGTGGTCTGCCGGATCTTCTCCATTCTTACCTTCAAACTTTGGAATGTCTGAAGGAAGTTTGGTTGGAACCGGAGGCCACCCCAGACTATACCGAATCGGGTCATTAGTTAACTTCGACAAATCTGGCAAGTTTAACGTTGCCAGAAATGGTAAGCGAGGTGGAGCCTGAGGATTCCATCCTTGATGGGATGGATTCCCAACATTTTGAAAAGAATAGCCTGGATTTGATAAGGCACCAGGCTTCCAGAAAGGACTCGTAGAAAACGGAGAAGAACCTCCTCCCCACACCGAGTTACCAAAGCCCAGACGAGTTCCCCCCGCTGAAGTGTTAGATGAAGAGGAGAGCCCCCGATAGGGATTCCAAGCATTAGACAGAGGAGAAAAGGTCTGATATGCACTCGAAGAAGGGAAATAAGCATTCCCTTGATGACCTGTGAAGAACTGGTTCCCTGCCCCAGCCGTAGTAAAGACAGGATTCCATCCTGTAAAAGTAGTCGAACTTTGCCCCCGAGACCAAGGGTTGAAACTCTGGGTCTGGGACGTAAATGGAAACGACCCTAAAGAAGGATTGGAACTGGGAATATGTCCAGTCCCAAAGGGGAAACCCTGAAACGAAGCTGATCCACTAGCCATGTAAGACATGGGCGTAGATCCAGCTGAAGCAGCAGAAAAGGTAAAAGAGGGACTTCCACTAATGGACATCCCTGAACAAAAGGGACCAGAATGGGAAGCATGTGCTTGGGTGAACCCAGAGCCAAACACAGCAGCACTAGAAGCAATCGAAGATGAAGCAATATTTCCCCCTGCTTCGACAGAAGCAGGGGTCTGAATGCCTGCAGCACTCACAGTAGAGGCCGCGTTCCCAGTCGTGGCCATCGAAAGATAAGAATGATACGGAAGATCCGGCGGTCTCTCAGACTCCGGTCCGATGTACTGAATAACAAACGGATGATCAGGAGGAAGAGGAGATGGACCTGTAGCAGGAGGCTTAGGTACGTCTTCAATTTGAAAATCTCCTTCCTGAGGAAATAAAACTCGCGAGGTGAGCGGAACGCTCCTCTCGGGACCGACACCAGAATCAGCTATGAAACCCTCAGATCTTTGTGGAGGATCACTCTCCACTGCGTCGGACGCTACCGGATGGTAAGCACCAGCTAAATCACTCCTATGTCTTCTCGAAGAAGGCTCTGGACTCTCGGGAGATAACCCCCGGATTCTCCTCGAACGTCGAGGTGCTTGATCAGCCACTTTTATAAATTTATTAAATTAGACTCAAAAAAGTGAAAAGCTAGGCAAGCTAGGAGCAAAGAGCACTCTCTAAAATAAAAATCCCTGAGAAACAGCAAGCAAACAGCCTCCAAGTATTTCCGCTCCGGGTGATGAGGACCGGACACCAAAATACAGGAAAGCGAAGTATAGGGCCTTGCGAAAGCAGTCTGGGATGATTAGGGCCCAGAACAACTAGCGAAGGTATCAGAAACAGTTACGCCGACCTCCTAACGACAGCCTTTGCCGGCTCAAGCACCCAAGCTTCGCAAGGGCACCCCCCAGAAGTACTGCAGAAAGTGATGCGACGTCTGCCTCAGGTACCACGGGTATTCCCCCCCGCAGTCACCTGTGTGGAACCTAGGAGTGGCAACTATGGACACCAATCTGTATCAGAAGCCAGGCGGAACGGTCTTGAGGTCAGATTCAGCTAATCGGAGGGGGGGTATCCCTCTTCTCAACCTTCACTTCGCCTCGCGCTTGACTCTCGGATGAGAGCTTTCCCGATCCACCTCACGGAGTTGGATTTTGCTCAATTAATCAACTTCTATGTTTGTTTGAGTGGCCTTGGAGAGTTAACTCTCCACTCACCTATTCCAAGGCCCTACAACCTAGCTAGTTGGTGATTGACACTTAGAAAAACTTGCTAGTTGATTTTAGATTAAATCGCTTATTTTAAGGGTTGTTATATTAAGTCACAAGGATATGGAGATGAAACCAATGGTGTTTTTGACGCAAAAGAAATTAATAAAAACTTAACTACATGCACATGCAGTTCTTGTCTTTCGATGAAAAGTAATCTCTATACAGGTTCTACGAGACTAACAAATTGTATTTTTCCTTTTCAAATTGCAAACTCACACTCACAAAAACTAAGAAGCTAACTAAATGCTGAAATGCACCTAATGCAAATGACTACAAGCATGTAATTCCTAAGATGCAAAGATCTCTTAAAACAGAGTGAAATTTCCCAAAAAGCTCCTTCAGTTTTAACTCCCTTTTGATGGCCCAAAAAGCTAGCTCTCGCAAAGAAGAACTCTTAATATAAGACACCAAAACACTCAAAAACAAGAAGAAGAAATCAAATGACAACTCCTCCTCAAAATCAAGCCGAAAACTAGAAGCAAGAAACTTCACTAAAGCTCCAAAAGATATGGCAAAACGAAAATGAAAATGCAACAACAAAAACAAAAACAAGACGAAATGTTTTTTGAGTTTTTGAAATGCAAAAAACAAAAAGCAAAACAAATGTTTTTTTAGCTTTTTTAGTTTTATAAAGCAAGAGCTCTAAAAGACCAAGCAAAACTATCAAAGTCCGAACCAAATAAGACCGAATTTCAAGCAAAAACTTCAATAATGCTCCCAAACCTTATAAGGATAACTAAAGCAAGATCAATAAGAGCAAAATAAGACCAAAAACTTAGCCAATCAGCCTAGACAAATAGTGCAAACTTGTTGCAAACAAAGACTCCAAAGAAGCGAGAAAAGCTCTTCGAAAATTGCAACAAAACCTAGCCTATGGAACTCAAAGAAAACCAATCAAAAACAAAGCAAAAATCGCAATGCAAAGCACAACACAAAGATAGGGGCGAGTCAGTGAGCAGAAGCTCTCTGTTCTGATAAAGCAGAATAGCCAAGAATGCTCAGAAAGCGATCTTGGAACTCAATCCAGAAGTGCCAGCACCAACAAGAATACTTTTCCAAAAAGACTAGTTTTCGAACAAACGAAAGAGAAAAAAGACTTGAAACCACTTTCTTCACACTCCAGTAAGTACAGAGACACTGTAAACGCAGGCATCCACAGCCAGAAAGGACCAAAAAGTCAATAAACCCTAAAATTCAAAATCAGCCTAGGTATACGCGACCTCGCAGTTATACAACCAGCGTGTATACGCGTCTGTTCTAAGGGAAACTCGCGTATACGCGGGTACCTTTAGGAAAACTCGCGTGTATATGCGACTGTGTGCAAGAAAAAGAGCGTATACAAAGGTAAATAATGAAAAACAAAAAATGACAAGCCTGGAAAAGAAACCAGGACTTCAGACTGACTGCAAGAAAGCAAACTGGACTGCAAATGAAAGTAAAAACTGTCAGCAACCTACCAAACAGCTGAAACCACCCAACAGGAGAATCACAAGAATGTGATCCCCAGCGGAGTCGCCAGTTCTGTTTCGGGGAAATCTCACCCTAGAGGTTGGTTGGGGTACAACCTCCACAGAGCATGGCCATGCTACTTAACAGAGACTCACACAATCATGCACGTTCAGAAAAACTAAATAGAGTAGGATGGGAAATTTACCCGTGGGTCCTACGGTTGAAGTAGATCCACGTGGAGTCCAAACTCCCTGCAACCGTCCTTCCTTCTTAACCTGAAATACAAGAAGAAACCAGCACAAAGGACAAGTTGTACAGCATATGTCTACTCTAAATGTTAGTGAGATTCATATAAAACATTAAATAAATCATAATGAATGCTTGTATAACAAATATTCTCATACATATAAGCATACACTAACACGTTTATTTCGGGAACAGCATGATAATTCTGTATTAAAAATAGCATGTACAAAAGTAATCAAGAGGAGAGATCACCTGATCCTTCCAAGGCCTTCGCAGACCGTCGTTCGGATCCGTCCAGCCCTTGCCTCGCTAAGTCTCCTTCCAAACTGGTGCATACGAGATAACATATAAAGGGGTGTGTATCTCAAGGAAACAAGGGTTTCCTATAATGAACTGGGAAAGTGCAGGAGGCACGGGGAATCAGACTTGGATAGGGAATACCAACAGAGTATAATATCAATAATTCTCTCCCTCCCTTAGGCCATACACATGAGGGCTTTTTATAGTCCCTCCAAGTAGTTTCAGCAGTTGGAAATAGTTGGCCACGGGCTGGGGTGGTTGAACTACCTGAGTAACCATCAACCCAGCGCGAAATTAGGGATTTTTATATATTTTTTAATCATTTTAATGTCATACGCGGAAAAGTCTAGCTGTACTCGTGTATACACGCGGAAAAACACCGGCATAGTCGCGTATGGGGGATTTTACACTGTTTTTAAGTGAATTTGTCCAAGTCTGTAGGAATGGGTGCCCAAAAGCCATAAAGCAATCATGAATCATGTCAAGGTGAGAAATGATGCTATAACAAATAGTTAGAGAGGTTGGGATGTTGTAGTCTCACTTAGAGGTGTAGACAAGCAAGTTAAGCACCATGAGAAGTTATGAATAAATATTAAGACTTTTGACGAGATGAACAAAGGAAACTTGTTAATGTTACTAAGTGAACATTCCTTGATCGAAGTTGATAGCCTCTCCTTGGCACTATCACTTTGCAAGACGAGGAAGAAATGTGAAATATATGTGCAACCCACTAAAGAAATTGGAAAGGTTGTTGCAACATATATAGGTGGTTCTGTTGTGTTGCAAAAGGAGTTTTTGGAACTTGGAAGGTGACCATTGGAGTATATTTGTAAGGGATTCAAGGGGGTGAAAGGATCTGATAAGGAGAAAATTAAAAAAATATAACAAATAGGCCATATTGGAATAGGATATTATTGTTTTGGGACATCCAAAGTTGAAGGTGCATTACAGGTATCTTGGGCTTTTGATATGTGTTAGTGGTGTTAGTGCATTGTGTTTCATGAGCACTAGCTAGAATGTGTTCCATGAAGGAAAAAATCCTACAAGTTTGAGATGGCTTTAACCATTTGGCATAGGAAGGTGTGTTATGCCTTGGTTTTGAGGAGACAATTAGAAACATCTTAGAGTGTTATGGGTTGTAACATGGACTTACGTCCACTTGCATGGGTTTAGGTGTAAAGGTACCCAATGAGTTGAGGAAACTGATTGCAATGCTTACCTATATAAAGTGCTTATGATATAAGATTAATGATTTTTTGTTGGAGAATGGAAGATGAAGATAAGAAAGGAGAGGCATTGAGGTTTGTTGTAAGTAAATCAAAAGGAAGTAAAAATGTATACTATTAGCATGATTTTTCAAGTTGTATCTTCAATAGGAATAAATTTTAGCTAGAGCTAGGGATTTGGCCTCAAAAGCATTAATTGGGTACTCTAGAAATCTAAGACCTTACATATACAAGATAGTCCATTAGATAGATTGATCTTGAGAAAATGTTGCAAATGCTAAGGTGAAAATACCCCCTTCTTAATGTTGGTTTTAAGCCTTCTATTTTAGAATGTTAAAAACAAGGTCTTGATCTTGAAAGGAGGTCCTTGATTTTACCAAAACTCAATGCCCATGCTTAATCCATGGTGTGATTCTATCTATTTGGGTTTGGCATTGAACGTTAAGATCCATCTTTGAGTATTGTTATCAATCTGCCATTTTTATGTGTAGACAAGGGCTTAAGGGCTATGGGGGATAAGATGGTTATTTTCCAACACCCCTCCCTCGAAACCCTATAAAGATATGTTGTGCCCCATTTTGTTGTCGTAATATTTCAATAATGAGCTCTTCCTATGAGGATGGCCTTGAAGGGAGGGTATGTAAAGGAAGTGGAAAAAACAAACTTTCATGTTGTGTCGAAGGAGAGGTATAGATTGTAGGTATCTCTAGAGGTCTTGACAAAGGTGAAGGGAAATGGAATTTACCTCCTATTGCAACGCCTTCTATTCCACCATTCGAGGTGTTAAAGGGCACTGAATTTAAGCATCATAGGTGAAAGCTCATGGAGATCTTAAAAATGAGAAGGTAGGTTTGATTTAACATAGGATTTATTCTTTAACGATTGACTTTTTAGTGAGATTTCCAAGTAAATGGAAAATTTGAAGCCCTAACAATACCACCTATATATTAAGTAGAGTATGAGAAAATTCTTCCTATGATTCAAAGAGTCTCTCCATGTCTTGTCCATGGGATCCATGGAAATTATGTTCAAGTGTCAATAACTCGTGTTAAGATATCATCTTTGATTCAAGGCACATATACTTCTTCAACTAGCGGTGGAGAGTCCAACCAATGAAGAGACAAGTTTGTTCATTTACAAGGTTGGCATCAATCAAGTATTCTCCCTCTTTGCCAAACTCTAAGATGAGTGTGCATAATGGACTTATTATTGTAAATAATTGCAAATATTGGATTATGTTGAAGTTTAAGGGCTTGAAATGGTTGCCTCAACCTAAAAATATTTAAAGGAACTATGTGTTTTTAAATTAAACCCTTGGGGTCAGGGAGCTGCAAAAAAGGCCTTACGGCTATTTTTAAGGGGAATAATCTGTCATTTTTTTGTGAGTTTGGTTATATTTTTGTTTCCATATAATTTAATGTTAGTAAACTAGTTGTGTGTTCATTCAGTAGATCTGTAATCTGCTAGGTTTACAAGAAAATTAATATTTATAACAAATTTCAAAGATCTGCCTTAACCAAAAAATATAATGAATCAAACAATCTCATTGTATGGATGGTGCTAAGGTTATTGCCAGAGTTGATAACTACTAGAAAAGAATAGTGAACTCCATCTAAATGACGAGCACTCCGTGAAAGCTTTGAATTATATCAAATGGGTGGAGCATGCTTAGAAGCAACAAATGTTGATATTCTAGTATTTGAAACCCTGTTTTGTTATGCATATTTACCTGCAAAGAAAGGAGTATTACCTTTAACACTGCCATTTCCAGCATTATCAGAGTTTCTCAAACTGTTTCCATGACTAGTAAGCTCAGGGGAAGCTAAAAGTTTTGTCCAGACATCATTTCCCAAAAGCTGCAATGGCTTGGCAACCTTAGGAAATGATCTCCCAAGCACCTATGTTTCCTCAGGCTGTAAGGAAATTGAACTTGAAGTGGATTTATTCAGGCCATGGAGATGTCAGGTCCGTGAATTGTTTTCACCACGAATATTTTTTTGTGCGATTTATTGGAAAGTTCAGGGGTCTCTTGTGACTTATTATTTAATTGATTTTGCAAAGAAGTAATTCCATTCGGCTTGCCAAAGCCGATGTCAATTTCATTGAATCGAGGCTTCTCCTGTTTTCCAAGTGATTCCAAACCCTGCTAGTCAATTTGTATATTTACACAATTTACTCAAATGGAATTGAAACTTATCGATAATTTTCACATAATTCACCCAAACTAATGTAGCAAGGGTTAGAAGAACAGAAAAACACCGAACATCCAAAAGCGTTGATTTCAAATCTCATTGGTTAATGTTACTGAGAGAGCTCCAATGGTCAATCTGTACAATTTCACAATTTCTTTAAGATATCAGAGGTACTGAAGTGATAGTTTACAGGGCAGGAAATTGCCAAACATCCAGAGGTTTTCTTTCAAATGTGTATTCAGCCTTGGCCTTAGATAATACTTTATTATGAACTCTGCAATAATATTATAATAAACCATTCTCAACTGGGATGGAGGCAGGTAGGGCCGAAGTGGGGGAACTTGAGACACCAATGAGGGGATTCATTGTGGGCAGGGACATATTAGGGCTGAGGATATTCCGGAAGGGAGTTCAATGCTCATCAGCAAGAAAAAATACCAACATGTGAGTCTCAATTAGAAATAGTCCCCGCCCTTTGAAAAAAGAAAGGGTTTCTAGATGAGCATGTTCCCCTAAGAATAATCGGTTGGCTTTCCATAATGGTTTGAAGTATCATATTCATGATCGGGTTGGGTTTTGTTAAATAACATAAATTTGATTTAACATTCTGGCATTTTCCACATATGGTTTGTTTGAGATAAACAATCAAAATATATGAGGAATTAAGTAGATCTATCTCGAAAATTTGATGAATGCATGCGATCTGGATTGAGTAATGAGAAAAGGCATTAGAAAAGTTGTGGAAAGAGGCAAGATATATGAATATATTTACCTTCTCAAGTAATCTTCGGGCCACTTGAAGCTTTGAAGAAATCGATCCAGCCATTGTTGTCAAGCATCTCCAAGATGATCAGCCTTACATATTTCGAGCCTCCAACTAGCCTTTCCCTATGCAAACCCTTGAACAGGCTTGAACCGGGGTTCGAATTGACTACTTTCAATGCTTAAAACTATGGGCAGTGAGGAACCGGGAATGGGACGGACGCACTATTATATACCGGGGATGGGACGAGCTATTCCAGACAATAAGTTACATAATTTGCTGATTTATAACACATAATAATAAAATATCTCTTTCTAAAGAGAAAAAATCAGTATCCAGAAACGTTTATGTGGGAAAATGGTTCAAAACTCAAAAGTCGGTATCCAGAAAAATTTACGTGGGAAAATGGATTCAAAACTCAACTACCATTAATAGAGAATACTTCAAATGGAATGGGTTATACATTCATATAAATGATACAATATTTAAGTTCAAAATTTTTTTTAATGTTTCAATTGGGATGAACGATAATAATCAAATTAGCAATCAGTCCCTAAGTGTGATTTTAATGTTCACAACATCACCAAAGTCATATTTGCATGGTGGCCCTTCGGTCCCAACAGGTTACAAATCACTATCTGGCACTTTTTCTGGTGCACCTTCACGTTCATGGTCTTTGCTAATGTCATCATCTGGTGTTTTAACTGGTAGTCCTATAGTTAGTACTGAACAACTTGATTCATTACATCCATCATCAGGGCAATATCAAGCTGGTCATTATGGGTCAATCCCTTTAAATACAATATCAACTGGACTCCCAGCATTCGGTGAACAATATTTTCCATCTTATTATCCTCCTTATGCTGGGGGGCAACCTATGGTCACCCAATATGACAGTACTCAGTCACATTTTGGTCAAACTAATGTTGACATGCATGTTTTTCAATGGCAGCACACTCTGCCTATCCAAGCACAAATGGTTGTCCAATTGTATCAACCAATTCAACCTGTTACACCCACTTCAATACCACTTGTTAATTCATCTATACCCCTATTACAGCATCAGAATCTTGTACATCAACCTTATCAGGCGAGTTCTTCAACTCAATATCAAAATCCTTTGGTTAATTTACAACAACCTGTATCAGGGATCATTTATTCACAAGTTGGTCCACCATTTTATGGGATGTCACAAACACAATCTGGTTATACATATCAACCAAATCCAACTTATACTAATTTTGGTTATAACATTAGTGGACAGAACCCTTGGCAGCCACAAGCACAAATTCCTCAAACTTAATATCAACAAGTACCATATCCAGGTCTTGTTGAACAAAACTCTCAATAATTTTCCATGAAAAACAACCCGTATCTGGGTTACCAATGACAAATCCCATATGCGGATGCTCAAAGACCTGTTGCCCAAGTAATTCCATCTTATCCTGGCTATGCTCAACCTGACCTTAATAGACAATTTCCTTTTTTTGCAACCTTAGAATTACCAGATTTAAACTGGTTAACCAATGATCCTATCAACTATGCTCCTTGGTGGCCGGTGATAACACATAACTTATCTCTAACATTCCTAAATTCAATGGAAACCCTGGAGAATACCCATCAACTCATGTTATGACTTATCATTTATGGTGTTCATCAAATTCCCTAAATGATGATTCTGTTCGATTACGTCTTTTCCAGAGAAAACTCATAGGTTCGGTAGCTAAATGGTACATTGAATTACTTAGAGCTTCATTCGACAATTTCACTACTTTGGCAACTGTATTTTTGACCCATTTCCAGTTACCGATCAGATACGAAACTATAATGGAACTCTTGACCAATTTCAAACAGTGTAATGCTACTCACATTTCAGATCATATTCATGAGTGGCATCACCGTCGACGAATGGTTAATAAATTTTTTCTTAATCAGCTCCTTGCTGAATGGTTCATCAAATCCTTGTTACCATCTATAACAGAGAATGTGGCTAAAGGTGGTGTCATCACAGAAGAGAAAGTTATCGCTCGTGCCCAATATTTAGACTTGATTTATACTTAGTCTGGCACGCTCTATGAGAAAATACCAAATGTGCCGCAATCTAATTTCAGTGTTCCTCGTCAAATAAAGGACTCTCATGCCAGAGACGGCTTGATAGGCACTATAAATACACACAACACTACTGCATCTGATTCTGCTCCTACCTCCAAAATCAACGGTGTCTCATTTGACAAAGGAAAAAGTGATAAGCAACCAAGAAGTAAGAAAAAGGGGAAATCAAATAAAAGGAAAACTTCTAACCCACTGGAACGATCATCTGATCAACCGTCAGGACCAAGGAAACCTCGTTATCCATGCATAATCTGTAATGAGGAAAATTTTGTTAGGGATTGTCCTCATTGTGCTGAAGTCTCAAAAATCATCAATACTTCTAATGCATCAGCTGTGTTGACAGACCCATTTCCAAATCCAAACACAAATTTGGTTGCTACAGATCCAGCTCCTAGTTCCCAAGTGTTAATGTTATCCACCACAAACCCTTCACAACATATTTTGGTGTCAATGCGGAATACATATTATGGTAGTTCGGTGACTGATCAGCCTACTACCTCGACAACGAATCCATCTAATGAATCAGTACCACCTCCTATTATTCCTGAATTGACGATTAAGCCACCAAAGGGATTAATTCATAAATCGACATATAATCCTTGAGCAAGAGCTGCACAAAATTATAATATAGTTGAATATTTTGCTCAATCCCCTTCAACTATGTCTGCTCCTGAGGTATTACAAATTGTCCCTCCCAGAAGCATGCTTTATTGTCGGCCATTGGTGGAATTGACATTAGGGGAATTTTGAGGTCTAAAATGGGCCTCCTAAGGAAATTATAAAATAATAGTGGAAAAAATCAAATAAGATTTGATGACATCATCAAATTTTAGAGGGAAAAATGGAAAAACTACTTTTTCAACTCATATTTTCAACTTATCTCCCAAAGTTTTTACTCAAATTTTGAGCGGGAGTACTTGTTGGATGCGAAATTTAATTCCCCATCCAAGGAGTACCCATGTTGCATACTTTCGATGGGTCCTACTACACGAAAAATGAGAAATACATAAAAAAACGTGATTACAATCACGTTTTTTTATGTATTTCTCATTTTTCGTGTAGAAGAGTTCATCGAAAGTATGCAACATGGGTACTCCTTGGATGAGGAATTAAATTCCGCATCCAACGAGTACTCCCGCTCGAAATTTGAGTAAACATTTTGGGAGATAAGTTTAAAATACGAGTTGAAAAAATAGTTTTATTATTTTATTATTTTTTAATATTTTTACTTTTTTACTCCAAAAATGGTGAATCATCCATTATGGATGACATCATCATCTTGAATCCTATTGGTTCTTATAAAGTTTATTTTGGTTGTACATTTTTCTTAGGAGGCCCATTTTAGACCTCAAAATTCCCCTAATGTCTGACTGATTCTAATCTTGTCGTCTTTAATCATATGGGCTATGTGCCGCAGCTACCAGCAGAATTGGAATTCTCCATCCAAGTAAATGTTCTCAATCACCTTCTTCATCGCACTATTATTGATGAGGAAGCATCTACGTGAATTATGTCTCTAAACTGTTGGAATTCACTTGGCTCGCCACGATTATCACAATCATCAACGACGTTGAAGGCTTTTGATGGAAGAACATACAAACCTTGTGGTATTATCAATAACTTGCAAGTTTAATTAGGGGGAAAAAAAGTAAGTATTGATGTTGAGTTTGTTGACGGACCCCTTGACTATAATATTTTACTCGGAAGGCCATGGGTATATGAGATGACTGCAATTGTTTCTACATATTTTAGAATGGTTGCATTTCCTCATAAAGGTACTATTACAATCATTAATAAATTATCCTTTTTTGCCTCCACTTCGCAGGTAACTGGAAGCGTTCCATATATTCACATACCCCAACTAGAAATCCAGAACATTGGTGTAGGACTCTTAAAATATTCCACTCTTATGGGAACCTTTGCATTACCGCCGCCCGTGACGTCGACAGAAATTGCAAGCATAGAGACCTGCTACATGATCTCTTCCACTCTATCTGGCTTAAGGAAGAGTACGAGAGATTCTGATTTTTCTACATTGGATGATGTTTTACCGTTCAACCCTATTGAGCTACAATAGCAATAAATCTATTTGGCTTGGGTGGCAAATTCGAAATCAGCGTCGCCGAGTGTTTGGGTTGATCGTTCATTAGATTTTGGTACTCCATCTGATCCATTTTCCTCAAAAATTTTGACAGATGAAAATATTTTGGAAGCTATGATGGCAGAAGGAGAACCATGGGAATATTATCATCATCACTCCCATCTTCCATATTATGAAGAAAATAATATTAGTGAACTATATCACCCATCCATTCAAAATTTCTTTTCAAATTCTTTTCCGATTAATGCAATTGAATCTGAGCGAAATTTATCAAATATCGAAGAAACGATTTCTATCGATATTTCTACTAAACCCAGCGTTGTAGAAAATATTCATGTCAGTGTATCTTGTTCTCCATCAGAACTTGATTCATATCGATCTCTTTTTCATGAATTTCGTGACGTATTCACTTGGTCTTATGAGGAAATGCTAGGCATAGATACTAGTATAGTTGAACACACTATTAATATGTATCCTGATGTCAAACTGGTGCATCAACGGCTTCGACCTGTTCATTCGAAGAAAGCCACTGCCATCAAAACAGAAGTTGAAAAAACTTTTGCGTGTTGGTTTCATTTACCCTGTTCCGCTAACTAAGTGGGTTTCCAATATCATTCCTGTTATGAAAAAATAAGGAACCATTAGAGTGTGTGTCGATTATCGGGATGTTAATCATGCTTGTCCAAAAGATAACTATCCTACATCCTTTATAGACCAAATTATTGACTATTGTGCTGGATGTGAAATATTTTCTTTCATGGATGGATTTTCCGGCTACAATCAAATCAATATCCGCCCAAATGACCAACATAAGACAACATTCATCTATCTCTGGGGCACATTCGCATATCGGAAACTCCCATTTGGTTTAAAGAACGCTGGGGAAATTTTTTGGAGAGCAATGGATTATGCTTTCAATGACATAAAGCACATTGTTCAACCATATCTAGATGATTTACCAGTGCAGTCACCAAAACAGACTGATCACCTGATGCATTTGAGAGCCATTTTCTTACGATGCGGACACTACAAGATATGCCTCAATCCACAAAAATGTGTGTTTTTTGTTGGTTCTGGTTGATTTCTCAAATTCGTAGTCTAAAAAGAAGGAATTCGAATAGACCCATTGAAGGTTCAGGGCATTCTTGATTTTCCTGCACCATCAAACTTACTTCAAATACAAAAACTTCATGGAAAGGCTAACTTACTGAGAAGGTTCATTCCAAACTACGCCGAAATAGCTAAAGGATTTACTCGATTATTGAAAAAGGGGGTTCCCTTCCATTGGGACAAGCTTATTTTGATGCTGTCAAGGACCATCTTGTCTGAACGTCATTAATGTATCCTCCAAATTATCAAAATGATTATTTCCTATATATCGTCATGGCTGAAACGACCATCGCTATGGTTTTAGTCCAAGTAGAAGATGGAATTGAACATCCGATATATTATTTGAGTCGTAACCTCAATGATATGGAAGTTAAGTACTTGTACGTAGAAAAGCTTGCCTTGGCAGTTGTTCATGCTGTCCAAATATTTCGCCATTATATCCTACTCCGAAAAACAACAATAGTTTCAGATTGCAACCATATGAATTACATATTATCACGTCAATTGCTGGGGAGAAAATATTCAGAATGGATCGTCATTTTGCAGGAATTTGATTTGGAATTCATCAAATCCAAGTCAAATAAGTCTTTAGTTTTGGCTGAGCTTCTCTGCGACCTTCCCTATGATAGTACTGCAACTATGTCGGAACCATCTATGCCAGACGAGTATTTGTTTCTAATCGGATCATCTGATCCCTGGTATTGAGATTTCATCATTTATCTCCAAACCCAAAATTTTCAACCTAATACCTCTCGCTCTGATCAGCGATGTATTCGATACCAAGCCAAAGATTATCTGATTGTTAGCGATACACTTTATTGTTGTGGTGTCGATACCATTTTAAGGAGGTGCCTCACTCATGAGGAGGCTGAAAAAGTATTAAATTATTGCCATACTAGGGCTTGTGGTGGACATTTATCTGGTTATGCTACCGCGCAAAAGATACTCCACACTGGTTACTTTTGGCCTACTGTTTTTGGAGATTGTATCCTCGCATTCAGAAGTTTTCATGCATGCCAGATTTATGACCGTAAAATCTGCAAGCTGCCAGCGCCAATGCATCCTGTTGTCTTTGCTGGACCATTTACGAAATGGGGTATCGATTTCATGACCTTTAACCCTTCTTCGTCTGAGGGGCATGGTTATATTATTGTCGTAGTCGACTATTTTACCAAATGGGCTGAAGTGATGCCTACATTCAACAACACAGGACAAAAAACTGCATTGTTTTTCTTCAATCATGTCATTGCACAGTTTGGGGTCCCACAGGCTATAGTTATGGATCATGGGAAGCATTTTCGCAACCATATGATGTCTGAATTGACAACCAAGTTAGGATTGTCGCATGATAATTCTACTCCTTATTATTCACAATCAAATGGAAAAGTTGAGGCTATTAACAAAATTCTTAAACGAATGCTTCAACGGATGATAGGAGTCCGTAAAAGGAATTGGAACTTGATCTTGTACTCTGCCTTGTGGGTGTATCAAACCTCAGTGATAAAAGCAACTAGATTTACTCCTTTTCAATTGGTGTATGGTCTGGAAGCTATCTTACCAATCCAATGTGAAATATCATCATTAAAACTTGTGATAGACTTGTTACTTGACACCTTAGAAGAAGAAGCGCATCTCCTTAACCTCATCCATCTAGATGAAACACGTTGTGAAGAACAATTTGCCAACAAAGCGCATAAGAGACGTATAAAGGCGCAATATGACAAAAATGTCTAGCCTCACATCTACTCAAAGGGCGAATTGGTCCTTATTTATGACCAGCAAGCTGATAAAATAGGTGCAGGGAAATTCGAGCCATTATCGCATGGCCCCTACATTGTCAAAATATTTCTTGATAAGGGTGCCTACGAGTTAGTTGATTACGATGGAATTCCATTGGAACAACCTAGAAATGGGTTCTATCTTAAACGTGACTATGCTTAATCATGAGCATGGTAATTTATTGTATTATATTGTTTATATGCTATTGATTTGAATTGACTATATTAATTTGTCTTTTAGAGTTTTCTTGACGTTAATAATCCACTTTACATTTCATCACAGATGTCTGAATCTTCAGAATCATTTGTTGGATATGCTGATGGTGCTAGTCATAGTACGCAGAATCTATCCTCTACAGCGTGGGCCATTTTCGCTCTAAATGGCGAGTTAGTGATTTTTAAATGGATTTGTATTGGTAGATCGACGAATAATATCGTTGAGTATAGCACGTTGATTGAACTTCTCTCTAATTCCATTTCATTTGGTATTAACTGCATAATCATCAGGTTAGACTCACAACTTGTAGTACTACAACTTACTAGTATTTATACTGCTAGAAATCCAACACTGCTTAGATTGTTCCTTAGAGTTCAACTTTTGGAGAGACATTTTGATTTCATTCAATATCAACACATTTCTAGAAATTTGAACACTTTAACTGATTCATTAGCTAATCAAGTTTTAGACAGACATTTAAGACATAGGTAAAGAAAACATTCACCTCATTGAATAGGATTGCGCATTGAACATAGGAAAAACTCTGAAAACATATAGATAGATAGTTATATTTTTTTTACAAAATTTGTGTCCAAGACACATTGGTCATCTAACCTCAAAATGTATGCAAAAATTGATAAGTAAACTAGTGGTGCTCATGATACCATGCTATAGATGTAGCAATCCTATGGAGAAACCGCATCCAATGGTTAGGAACTCCAATTATGTGTCGTTGCAGTCGCATGGGAAGCTCTTTGATCGAACAATCCAGAATCCTGAAGGTCAACCCCTTTATGTTCTGTTGGAGCTCAGCAAGAGTCTCAGCCATATCAAGGTCCTAAAGGACTGCTCTCCTAACAGCCCTCTTTGCTGGCACTTCCGCTTCGCACTCTGGTTCCTTTATTGGTTGAATGCGACTGATATCTGCATTACATTAAACATTTATTTTAGTCTTGGAAAGAAATCAAAACACAAAAAAATTTGTATAAACCTTTAAAAATAAAAAACATGGTCAAATCAATCTTACCTATTGCACCCCACTGAGCGCCTTCTGGTACAACTAGATCTGGATCTCCTCGGAAGTCGACGCCTGCATATGCATACTCATCGATGGCGACGATCTCTCGCCTAAACTAGGTGAAGAATGCATTCGAGAACACAATGGTAGACTGGCCTGAATGCTGACCCATAAGTTCTACCTGTCTCTACATTCGAGGATCTCTAGGACTAGATATATCCAATGTTACATGTTGTGGCTGCAACAGTGGAATCCATTCTAAAGCAAAGGAAATGAAAATGGAACCATAACTGAAATTATTCTTCCTTCCTCCCTTTGCTTTATTCAGTTGTTCTTTTATCTGAGATAGAACAGCTTTAGACCAGTTGAAAACTGTTAGCTCTAAGCATTCCAGTGCATACTGCATATATGATCTGTTCGCTACATGGAGTGTAACGGTGCTAGCTAGTTTAGCGATCGTGAATAGGATGGTTCTCAAAGGAAAATCCCTGACATCACGAATGTTTATTTTTCCATCTTTGCTAGGTTCTGACCCCAGATAACGATATTGCATAACATAATCCCTCACTGTTTCTCCTCCAATGGTAGATCTTGTGAGTGAAATGGGCAAACCTCTCCTCGAAAAACCTGTGAGAAAATACACATCCTCGACTGTTATGGAAAACACTTGATTTTTTATGTGAAATTCCTCTATCGCTGGATCCCATGCTCGAACAAGGAATTCTACGAGTTCTATTTGTTGCCTCATTCCCAATAGTTTAAAGTACTTAAGTAGCCCGCAATCTCTTAAAGCTCTTATAGTACCCAGATCATTCAAGGAAATCATATCTTGTTCTTCATTTTCTCTTTCTCTCCATGTAATCATCATTATAATCTGATGGAAACCTGAAAATAAACCATAAGATCCATTAGATACCATTTATTGCAAAAAACTAGGCAAATTCTAGACACAGCATGAAAACGGAAAACTTCAACTGTGCCCAACGCACTCTTTGGGTAGAGACACTATGTTGCACATGCAGGTATACTTAACTTTACCTCCTATGCAATGCAGGTTTTGACATTCAGGGGTGTGTTTCCCTCAATTTTGGCAAGATTTACCCTAGGGGCCTCAAAACCCTCAAAATTTGCAAGGAAAGGTAATGAAATGAATATTGAAAGAAAGAGGAGGTTTTTACTACTGACCTAGATCAAACGATGATGAAATCCATCCACTGAAATGGCTGCAATCAACGACTGAAGTTTGGGGGAAAAATCAGGTTCAGAGCTCCAAAATGCAAATGTTAACTATGGAATGGTAAAAATGAATACTGAAACTGCTTTATATAGTCATTTAATTACTTGCAAGTTAAATTTATTTCTATGACTATAGTTGTATTATGTTTTTATCATGAAACAGGTATTTTTAATCCATTTGATGTTGTTCTGAATAGGAAATACAAATGACGAACATGTTAGTCGTGCGGATTTATTTCAAGAAGGACTTGACCACAAAGCATGCTTTTTCTCATTTTTTGAGCTTTGATAAAAACGGAAAAGGATTTGAAGCGCACTTTTATCTCTTTTTCGAGCTTCGATAACAGCAAAAAAGGAACCTCTGGAGTCTTCTTTCAGCTCTTTTCAGACTCCGATAATGTGAAAATATTTCCAAGCACTTGTCATTCCGATAATGTGAAAGTAAATGAATTGATATCTACTCAGTATAAGTTTAACCCTTTTCCAGAATGAGATGGATTATTTACGAAAAAGGAATACCTTGGTTAAACATGACCAAAGAGGTTCTTTCAAATATCATTTTACACTTTTTCGGATCTGAGAGACAAATTTACGAAAAAGTACTTTCAGAGTCCTCTTTCATCCTCTTTTTCAGACTCTCTAAACATGAAAAAGGATGGGGCTATCACTATCTTTAATCTCGTTAAAATATAAAATAGTGATGGCCTTGTCGATCATGGCAAGAATCGAGTTTCATTCATCGCTAGACTCGTTAAATTATTAAATAGCGATACTTTATTCTTTGTTCACCCGAAGGGTTAAATTATAGTTCAAGCAAATTTTATCCTCCTCAAGCTTCTTAAAAAATAAATAGGTACTGGTCGACAAATGACTGGGGAAAATTTGGGAAAAGCAGGAAAAGTTTCTTTTTGGTAGCAAGTCGCTCTTGAACATGACACTTATTTCACTCCATGTCCGTGACTGTTTGGGTTGGGTAATCATCTTGACGGTTCATTCACACCTATGGTTCATCATACCTTCACTTCGATTTTGGTTCAATGCTGCCAACTCATCACAGTGTCACCGATATGTTCAAGAGAATTCATCTAGTGATTAAGAACTCATCCATCTGAAATACTCATAAACCTTCATTTTCATGACCGTCATCCCTGAAAATTGCTATATCAAGTCATACCCTTGTCTCTGAAATCAATAACTCCAGTTTTGCAATAAGGTGACTTCCTGTTGACAACAAATCAATATCTAGGAAGTTCACTTAGAAACATTGGATTCCAATACCATGAGGCTTGTTATAGCATCGACAAGATCCTCACTTCCAGAATTTTGACCGAAAGGTTTTGTTTGGCGTTCGACATCAAATCATCTATTCATGCCTTATGAAATGTACTGCAGTACCTTGAGGGCCATTGCCATTAATGGTGGTTCTCTCGCATTTGTTAACAACTTTCATTATTGGCTGGTAATTAAATGATTTCTTTCCATGTTCGACGACAAATAATATATTCGCATGGCTAGACTTGTACTCGAATGATCGAGTGAATGAGATAAGAAGACTCGGGATCTAGTTTTAGCCATTCGGGCTATGATTTTAGGATTGTTGTACACATCATCTGTACGGTGACCCTACATATAGATTGTCATCCAAACATGGGCCTATATCTATAGGCGTGTCTGCATCTGGGAAACATTCCAATGTAGATGACTTTCTGAATTATGTACATGTTATTAGATTGTTTTATGTGCTGACTATGGGAATGCCTACCCTCAGCAATTATGATCAATAGAGGATATATCATGATCTAATGTATTGTAATATTGATGTAGGTTACCGTTCCGATTTGTTTCCAGGCTCATCATAGTGTAAAGCATATCAATCAAATGTTCTTATTATTTGGATCGCATGCTTTCGGGGGAAATTTTTATAGGTCAATTTGGGCACCATTCCCAATGACCTAGTTAACTGGGCATCATCTCCAGGACTGATGATGAAGGGTCTATCATTCCCTATCATCTCAGTTTCTATATGCCCTAAGACAGGAAATAACATGAATCAAACAAGACTTTCATCAAGCAAGGCTTTTCCATGGTTTGAAGCTTATTATTAAACATATGGGAGCTCACCAACGCAGGCTCTAAGGGGCATAAGTGCATTTCATATGAAGGTAGCAGCATTCAAGGCTGCTCTGCAAAGCACTTCCCGACATCCAAAGATGCGCTGGTCACATTGGGAGCGAAATTCTCATTCTTCCAGAATCTCCACTTGGTCAGTGTCTTCGAGAAGAGTTCACATGTGTCAAGCTTCGGATCCAAGTGTCCATTTGACATCTACATTAATAGAAACATGTCTTGCCTACTTTTGGAATGTTATTGATTACAAAACAACCTACAGTTCATCTATAAATTGAACATAGATCTAAGTGTTTGGGAGGAAGAATTTGAGTAGGGAAATGCTAGAGAATTTTCAATAGAGAGTTTGATTCATGGAGCTACTGCTGGAGAGACTTATGTTGTGATGAGACTTGGGAAATTTGCTAGAAGGTCACTAAAAATCAGTCACTACGTTGTAATGTCTCCTTCTATCATCAATAAAGAGTACTTCTTGTTTTTCCTTACATGCATCCATGTTTACTTTGATTTTCCATATTGCAAAATCTTGTTTGATGAATGTACTTTATGCTTAACTAATTTAGCTAACTAGCTTGAATATATATCTATATTATTGCATCTTCTACTGTTTTAGTGTTCTTTCTTTCAGGAAGCATTCAGCTATTTGAAACCACTTGAATTTGAAGCTGTGGTAGAAGCGACAGAAAGGAGCCATTTGGAAGCAACTGAAACAAGTAAGCATCCAATCCTCTCTGTGTATCTGTTCTAAGTTAGGAGAAAAATTAGTATAGTCTTTCACCTATTGTTCTAGACTAGACACTGGTCTAGGGAAGCGTAGTTTATCTTTATATTACAATTATGGCCCAATAGATAGCATATTGGATCACCATGCTTCATTGACACTGATCTCGTATCATATTCACTTGCATCGATATAAATTTCGAATGGTTTTTTGAGATATGGAAGTGTTATAATTGGTGATTTACTCATCTTCTCTTCTAAAGTGTCGAAAGAATTTTTTTTGCCTACCCACTGAAATAATTTTTTCACACTTGTGAAATCATGTAATGGTGCCGCAATAGATGAGAAGTTAGCAATAAAATTTCTGAAATATTGGGTTTCTCCCAAAAAACTCCTAATTTATGTTACATTATTGGGTTTATGGAAATTCAAAATGACCTCAACTTTGGAGGGATTTATCTTTAATTCACCACAACCTACAATATGATCTAAATAAACCAAATATGTTTTTCCAAATTCACAATTTGACATATTCAAATAATATTTTTCCTTTTTAAAGACCTCTAGAACTTACTTTACATTCTTAACATGATCTTCACGAGTCTTACTAAAAATCTAAATATCATTCAAGTATACTATGAAAAACTTATCCATGGATGATTGCAATACATCATTCATGACCCTCATGAATGAAACAGGTGCATTAAAAATCCCAAAGGGAATTACTAACAATTAAAACACCTTGTTTTGTCTTTAAATAAGTTTTCCAAATATCCCTTAAACAATCCTTATCTGATAATAACACCTTCTCAAGTATAACTTAGTAAAATAAACAACATCCTTTGACTAATATAGAAAATCATCAATGTGAGGAAGAGGGTAATGATTATTTACTGTAATTTTGTTCAAAGTTCAGAAATCCACACACATGTTCCATGTACCATATTTATTTGGAACCAAACAATAGGAAACACAGAAGGAGATGTACTAGGTATGATGACCCCTTTTTCAAGAAAATCTTGGATTTGTCTTTTGATTTCTATATTCTCCAAGACTGGCATTCTGTACATGCCAATATTTGGAAGTGGTGCATCCTATTGCAATTGTATATCATGTTAGGTTCCTCTTTTTGAAGGTAACAGTTCAGGTTACTAAAAAATATTGTCATAACTACTAACAAATTTAACCCATTCATGCTTGAGTTTAGAATCACATCATGAAAAGCTTCATATTTAGTAGTATATTTAGATTTTTATCATCATTAATAAAAATTTCTTACTAGAATTCACGATCCTTTTTATTTTTTATACGTTGATATGCATAAATAAATTTAATTCCGATGTGATCTAACAATATATTCAATTCCATATTTGAAATTATGATGCTTATTCTCATGACGGTAGAATATGGATTTTTGGTCATATAAATATGGACTCCCTAAAACAATTCCACAAATGCCAAGTGGTACAACATTAAGTTCTACCTCCTCTATAAAATTAGCAGTGATGGAAAATTTTAACTTACATATTCTTATCACTTGCAATTTTTCATCATCACATACCCAACCCAAAGGGTAAGGTTTTGCATGAAGTTTTCTCTCTAAGTTAATTTTCCTGACAATTTCTTCAAAAATAAGATTGATTTGAGATCCACTATAAAAAAATGTATCAACCTTTTTATACTTTGTTATGTCCCTAATAGGGAAAATTCCACTTTTTTATTTATCATTTTGGGATTCAACAAACATTTTATAATGACTAGTACTTGCATTAGAGGCTATCCCTTTCATTCCCATGGTTGTGATCTTGGTTTCATCACTTGAATCAACACCTAGATCTTGTTGAGTTGTAGCGACAATATTTTTTTTCCCCTTGTTATTGAAATTCTTTAGTTTAAATGGTATTCATTATGGCCATATTTTGAACAATCCTTGCAAGTAAGTTTTTCTCCCTCTCCCTTGACATTAGCGCTCTTCTTTCCTTTTCCTTTTTCCTTTCCTTTCCCTTTGTCTCTATATTTATATTGTTTCTTACTTGATTATTTAGGAACATACTTTCCTCTTTATTCTTAATGAGTAGCATGGAAACATATTCATATATATTGGTGGGGTTAAACATAAGTATAGTGTGTCTCAAATAACTATGCAATCCACCTATATATTTAAGAAGAGACTCTTGTGAGGTCAAATAAACGCCCAAGGTTAAAGCTCTCTTTTTAAATTCTTATGCGTAACTTTGGACACTTTGACCTTTAGCTTGTCTAAAATTCTGTCAATCCATTATTATTTTTGAATGTAAGCTAAACGATAAAATTGATTCATTAATGCATCTATACAAGCATTCCAAGAAGAAACAGTTTTACCACTTTTCTTAAAATAATCTTGAGTTATGGTCTCTCACCAGATAAGAGTTGCATCTGCCAAACAAGGAGATGCAAATCCTACCATGAACTTCAATTTGACAAACCCAATTATCAAACTTTTTAGCATTTAATTCTACATCATACATTGGAAATTCAAACTTGAAATCAAGCTTAAGAAAATGAGACTTAGAATGTCCTTTTGGAGATGTTTGAGAAGTTGGTCTATGTGAAAAGGGAGGTGAAGAAGGAGGTGAGGAAGGAGTTGAAGGAGGATTAGGAGGTGGAGGATTGTTTCCATCGCCATCACCATCATCACCTTTCGGTTGATTAGAAATTTATCCTTTAACCATGTTGCTATTCTATTATACAAGATTTTCACCATTTCAATCATATCATAGAAAGATTTACTCAAAGCTGTTTTCTCCTTATACATTAATTCTTGTTCTCCTTCATCTCCCATGACTTGTTAAGTGTGTGGTCTTCTTATGCCAATTTGAGGATTAGCTTCTTCAAGTACTCCTCCTTGCCTAAGCCTAAATATTATAAGCATTCAAAAACATTGCAAATCGTGTCAAACTTTCAAAAAGCCTTGATCTGATACCAAAATTGATCCAAAAAAGAATGAAGGTCTTACTGAATAATTTTCAATAATTTTTATGTCCATTCCTCCAACAGATCAAGAATTGTGAAAACACATAAACTTAATTAACATTGCATAAAGTTATAGAGTTGTTGTTGCTACTACAAAAGCCTCCAAAATTTTAGCCTACATCAAAATTTTGGAGCCTAATTCTACTTTTCATGTTGTTGTCACAAGCACTAATATTAATTACAGGTGCTTTGATTATGTTTCTTTGTCCCATTTGCAAGAAAATCCAAGTGTCATCTTTTAGCATATGGAGCATCGCACAATGCACAAAAGCGAGTTTTGGTGGTGTCCAAGAGTATCCTTTGTGAAGATAACTTGGTCTTACTATGTATGCATGTATCACACTCATTTCCAAATTTTCAAGCATCATCACAAAAGTGTCATAATGATAGTCGCAAAGTGTATCTTTGGTGTTGCATTTTGTGTAGGTCGTCGCAAAGTGGTCGCATTGAGGAAATGATGTTTTTCATGTGTTTTGAGTGTTCCATGTTGTCTCATCAAGTGATATAAGTGTGTGAACATGTTTAGAGTAATGTTATTTCCTATATTCATTTCATTGATCCGACACTAGTCAAATTGGGAAAATTCTCCAATCAGGCCACTTAACCTATTTTAGCCTTCCTAAACTGTGCAATGTGTAGTCTCAACCCTCAAGCAATAACCTTGTCTATTGGAACTACACAATGTATGGTTTCTCCCCTCCATAACTACTCACTATGAAATCTTAATGCTAAAGCCTCACCTTTGAGCTAAAAAATTGTGCGATATTTCCCTCCAGTCAGCATTGAACTGCGCATTACACAGTCTCAGTCATCAATCACTAGGTCCTAAACTATACATATTCGTAATAACCTCGCCTCCTTGTCATTCCAACACTGCATAGTGGCAAATATCAGTTCTTAAGCCCTTAGTCTGGCTTCTTTAATCCCTCGACTGTGCAATCCTCGAGCCCAGTGTAGCCTAAATTATGTATTACATAGTCTGAAGGCTCAATCATGACCCTTAACTACCTGAGCTACACAATTGCACCATCCTGAAGCCTCTCTCTTAGCCTACCATCAAGTTTCAATGCAACTAGTGGATGAACATGCACCATCTTAGACTGGGGGTTTATCAGATTGATGTTGAATTTTCATGAGTGAATTGCAGATACATATACTCTATCATCCTATGACAAGATGATGAAGAAGAGATTGATAAGAAGACCATGCTATAAGACACCTTTGTAATTGAAGATATAATTTGATCAACCAGGAAGAAGAAAAGGGACATCCTTGTGTGACAACATTTCAATATTTAACAGTATCGAGTACTCCTCATCTCTAATACATATGGAGGTGGAAGAAGAAATAATCTTCAAGAAGAGACAAAGCAAGAAACAAAAAAAATGGCTTGACATTTCCATGTCATCAGTGTCATGTCATGTGATGTCATGAGTCATGATCTGCCACATCATTTTGTGGATTCTATAAATCCTTATTTGGAATATATTGTAAGTATAATTCCAAAGGAGATGTAGAAAATTTAAAGAGTCATATAAGAGTTGAAAAGTTATAAGGAATTCAAACAGTCAGGAGGGTAGTCCAAGAGTCACAATGGAGGTGAGGAATCACCCCATTTTTTTTATATACACCCTAATTGTATAAGTACATGAGTTTTCACTTTGGATTCTCCCATAAAGAATCTGAGAGACAAAGTTATTTCTTTTGGGGAGAAAGTATTGGCTCCAACACTCCACTATTGGAGCAAGTGATGTTCTTTTTATAAATGCATCTTGGAAATTTTACTTAATATTCGAAGCCTAATGGCCAACATGTTTTTCATGCATGGAATATAAATATTTCTAATTTTTTTTGTAAATGTTTATGATTCATTTTTTCTTTCCACATCTATGAAAGTAGTTGAACTATTTCGGTTATTTTAGTGCTTATCGTATTGAGAATGTGTTGTAATGGTTGCAATGCTCATCACATATTTGTGGACTATACTACTGGATTGTTATACGGATATTTCTTGTGTGTGTGTTTCTTCTAGATTGGAACTATTACCTCTCTCTTAGAGGCTCTCTTCATCCTCCCTCTGCAGTAGAAGAACCTTGATGTACCTATGACTTTCTCTCTTGCTAATAGCTAAAGGCAAGGAAAATATTTAAGTAGATGGAAACCAGATCGTATTCCAGATGGGATCCTGCACCAAATGATGTGAGGTATAATTGGCAAGTTATATTGGGGAGACCCATTTGAATGTTTGCAGGTGCAGAACTGTCAAGATTTCTAGTGCTAAAAGGAGGAAAAACATATTTTTACGGCTGATAACTCCACCTACCCATAGCATACTTATTCTGGACAAGGTAACAACATTCTGAATACCTTTATGACACATATTCATGAAACAAATGGATCTTCTCAACCTAACCCTAAACAAATTTGTGAAGTTTCTTATGAGCACATCCAGGAAATTTTACTCATAACCCATAAGTTCACAAAAACGATCAGATTAATTCATGGAGCACATAATATTCCTTATTTTTTGAAGAAGAAACACATAAATCCTAATGATATAGTGGATTTTATAGTGTAATATTTAGTTTTCGCTCCCCTTCAAGAGTTATTGGAATCTACAGACAATACAAAAAGAATAGAGTAGCCTTGATCTTACAACTGGGGGGGAAGGGGACTACCTTATGCTCTCAGACGACAATTTCCATGGGTTATGTGGTCACGGAGAAGATTTCTCATATTTTGAATAAGAGGAGGAGTATAGATACGAGAACATGGAAGACTAATTTTTGGATTGGATGAATCAGGGTCCACTTTCCCTTCCAAGTATTTTACATAAGATGTGAAGACATCTGGAAAATTTGTTAGCAAAATAAAATCATGACAAGACGACGAAAGTGGAATACTACTTGGATAAATTCTACTTACACTTGTAGATTCTAAAGGCACGTTTTGATGATTTTTCATGTAGAATGTTTCCTTATAACTTAGATGGTATAGAAGTTCTCTGGTATCATAATCTTCTTGCAAATTCAATTCAAAATTGGATGGGGTTTAAGAAGTTGTGCCCAGAAATGTTGTTGAAGATAAAACCCAAACCATTCTACCAAAGGTGCTAGGGAGTTTAAAGATCAAGGAAAAAGAGAAATTTAAGGATTTAAAACATAGGTTCAACTGGATTTTGAACAAGCTTACCTCAAAAATGAAAACTCAAGACTTCATCGCAATTGATTATTACACTTCTACCTTTCCGACAAAAATTGCATAGTTCATGATGAGAACTATGAAAGAAACTTTGGCACAAAATTTTGAAGAAGTCATCACAATTGAAAATAACTTGCGTGCGTTGAGAGTCATTGTCGATGAAGAATCATCTAAAGACTCCAAAGAGACTGGAAAGGGGTCTCAGACCTCTTCAAACAAGGCCAAAGAAAAAGAAAATATCTATATTGAAATATTAATTAGGACAATCAATTCATTGTCCAATGAGTTGGTCAAGTTAAAAAAAATGACAAGGCAGACCACTGTCAGTAGAAAGCCCCAAAATTTTAAGTTCTTGAGAAGGAATAGCAACAGAAAAAAAAATAGTATTCAACGAACCAACTCTGCACAAATATTGAATGTCGTGTTGAATGTTGAAATCATGGGAATGTACCAATATTATTCTTTTCCTCAAGAATATCATTCCACAATGGAATCACAAATTGAACACTCTAGCTGTGCACATAATTGAAACAATACTTTTAGATGAGCATACTCAGCAGACGAAAGAAAAGGACGAACCTATTGTGGATAAAGAGATTGTGGGCATTGGACACACAATGAACACTTTTAGTTGTGTATTCACCATTGAGAATAAAAATATTGAAGAACCACCATCGGATGAGGCCCTACCTATGAATAAAAATAGTTGATACAAGTCGGGGAGCCAAGTGCCTGTTATTGAACAATATCGTATGAGGAAAAAATTGAAGGAACATATTTTAAGAAAAATCACACTGCCTATCAACTTGACTCAAAACACACAAGACAAGTCTAGAAATGTTTCCACAACAAATAACACTTCTACCAATAGTAAAATAAATTAGACCAGTTTGGAAGTGTCAAACGAATCCACCCCTCTAGACACTTTGAAAATTCCTATTGCGGTGGATTATAATATTGTGGAAGACATGAATAAATATTTCACAAATATCTCAATCTTCAAGCTTACAAGGAGAGCCAACTAGTGGGAACTGCTTGTCCGAGCCCTTGACCAAAGTTCATCAGGTGATATTTCCTCTTCTTCGCGGAAGGGATGCGGTAAGTCTTTTGGTCCCTTGGAATCGGTAGTGAATGCATTGACATTAGAAGCTAACACTCTTTGTCCTCCATTTTTATTGACTTTTAAAATTTTCAATTATAATGTTCATAAGTTTTTAATTGAATCGGGTGTATCCGTAAACATAATTCCATTATTTGCTGCTAAGAAAATCAATTCTAAATGGGATAATACCAATGCACAGATAATTTAGTTGGAAAATTCTCTTGTATAAGCTATTGGTGAACTCAAAAATGTTCTTGTTCGCCTATCCTATGATCATCGAGTTCACTCATGCATTGTAATATTCCCAAATGGGAAAATCAGCAATATATGCACAGAAAACATAGTTTTCAAAAATATATGCCATAAAATTTAACTACAGCCCATGGATCCATTCATTTATACATTATAGCAACTAAATACAAAAGGATATCTGAAACAAATCATGGTAGCTTAGTTAAACAAGCCTCCCAAGCCATAATAGCCCAAAAATCATGCAAAAAGAGGGGCTACAAGCATGAATAAAATCTGGAACACCCTAACAGCATAATTTTATTGCATCCGCAACAACAATAGATTGTAAATAATATCTAGAGTTTTTATGTGGATAAAAATTTAGATCTATACCAGATCCATGCACTATACAAGCTCCTCTAATGAACCCCCTTGGGGTTTTTAGCAAAACACCAAGTACAAAGTGTAGATCTGAGATCTAAGACTGCAGATCTACTGAAAATTATAGATCTGGAAAGTGTGGCTGATTTGATATATGCAATATAATATCCTCCTCCAATAGATCTCCAAAGTGAAGGGCGATCACGAACACTCAGAAAATCACCTCTCCACTGGTGTGTTGAACCACCCTGCAACTGCACCTATAGAAATAACTCAGATCTGGTTCTATACTACACTGTAGGGATCAAAATGTAGTTGTCTGGATGCCAAGTGTTGGGGTTCCCATGTTTTGGCTAGATTGGCAAGACCAAAAGATGAGAAAACATCAGAACCACTCTTGGGCCCAAGGATCTAGCCCTCCTGGACCTAGAGAGGGATCTCTCCAAACAGAGCAAAGAATGATATATATCTTTGAAGCGAAAAAATATGTTAGGCTAGTTATGAAGCACAAAAGGGGGGTTTGAATTAATTTGGTTCGTTGGTTGGTGGGTTGAGTCAGGAGATCATAGGCTAAGAAAGTAATCGGAGAGAAGGAACAAAGTAGCAGGATATTTCAACAAAGGGGATAGGCCAAGAAAGTGCCATCCATTGGGTTATGGAGTCATGAAAGGAGAATTACTTGCAACCACTAGCCAAGGCTTTCAGAGGGTAATTCATCTACACTAAAGGATCTTTTTAGATAGATGATGGGATGGAACATTAAGGGGAGAAGGTGAAAGAAGGAAAACAACCCATTTTCTGTCTATAGATCAGGTCAGAGGTCATTTAACTCCAGACCTACTTGGACATACTCAAAGGTAGATTTCAATGGAGGGACAAAGGGGCAGCTTATAGATCATACCAGAGGTCATTTAACTCCAGGTCTGCTTTAGCAACTCCAAGGGGAAAACAGAGATAAATTTGACAAAGAAACATCCAAGCAGCAAACCCCCAAGTTCATACATCACCCAGCAGGCAATAACATCCACTGCACTGGTTAAACCCCATGAATTTACTCTTAGATAACACATAAAGCAGAAAACATTAAAGGTAGGCAAAGCAGGAAACATAAGGCACCTAGCAAGGGTGAATCCTATGTTATACTTCTGTTGCCTACCAGAAGAACATGAAACAGTATGAAAATGTAATAAACATTGTTAGGAAAAACATCACCAATAGTAATAGATGAGGATCCTGTGAAATGTGCTTTGATTAATTGATGCAAAACCAGTCATGTACAATAAGCTCAATGGCTAATACAATCCAGACTTCTCCTCCCAGCCTATTACAAACAAGCTACTCTGTAACTCCCTCCCAAGACTGTTCTAACAGTCAGACTGAATCCCTTTAACTGCAAGAACAACAACTCAACAACAACCACCTTTACAATTATTTCTTAGGGATTTTTATAACAGAAAGAGAGCAGAGGAGGTAGGTGAAGCACTAAATGCAATATTAATGCTCGGGAGAGGAAAAGAGCAGGGGGCCATTCTGTATTAACTCTCGGTATTTATCTCTGGTATGGCTTTGATGCACTCTGGTGTTGTAGTACTTTGTAGGCGGTTTGGGAGCCTATGTCAGGTCGAAATTGACCTCTAATGTTTCGTGCAGTCCTCCGGCTGTTTGGACTCTATGGTAGCCTTCTAAATAAATGAACTGGGTGAAGGTCCGCGGCCTCTCCATACCTCATAACTACGACCTGGCAATCCTTTAAGAAGCTCCTGTCCGTGTCTTAAATTTCCTGGGCTCGAGGGGCATGGAGGGCACTGTGGGAATGGCGTACTTCTCGAGAAGAGTACTTTGTGGAACATTAAACACGGATAAGTCTTATTGTGTGTGCGTTGGTCTTCAAATGCGTCCTTTTCCTTTAAATTGTGGGGTTAAACATTAATTATACCAATAACAGGCATAAACCTCCTTTGAATCCTTTCTGTTGGTCCGCTGGCAAACGCTGAAACAACCTCACTGTGCTATTTGCATAATGGAATAAACATGTTACAAACTGAGACAGTGGTGGCGGAGGAAATGCTTCAGAGGCCTGTTGGAGCGGTGGCAGAGCAGTGGAAACAGCGGCGGTAATGGAGCGTGGCGGAAGAAGTGGTTAATAATGTAAAACCCAAAGGTTAAACGTTTGGGAGAAATACAAAGGAAATGGAAGAAATGTCATGAAATAGACGAGAAAGATCGTACAAGGTGGGGCCTAGCTGGTCAAATCGCAATCGGAGCGGGTGTCAATCGCAAAACATATTTAAAAAGTTCCGATTGCGATTAGCGAGGTGGGGCGATTAAGCGATAGCCGTTGGATCTGGGGGAGGAATGGACGACCCAGATTTGGTTGGGAGATCGCAATTGGGGCGGAACAAAGCACGACTTGGTGAAACTTGCGATTGCGATCGGGGCGGTGAGTGCGATTAGCGCTGGACCGTCCAATCCGGCGGGGAGATCAACGGTGGAGAAGTGGATCGGGGGATCAGAAGACAGGGTTGCGATTGGAGCACTGACCATTGGATCAGCGGGGAGATGCATGGTTAGGATTAAATTAGGCAATCACAATCGGAGGGGGAACAGAGGTGACACACATTGAAACTTCCAATTGCGATTGGGCAGAAGAAGCGATGACCATCGGATCATGTATCAGACGGATGGATGGGATTAAATCGGGAGACGGCGGGGAAGGCTTGCGATTGATCGGGGGTTTGTGATGACCGTCGGATCAGTGGGGAGGATCGACGGTCAGGATGGGATCGGGAGATGGAGGAAAGGACTTGCGATTGCGATCGGAGGTCGGGGCGCGATTGAGCACCGACCGTCCGATTTGGCGGGAAGATCGACGGTGGAGAAGTGGATCGGGGGATTGCAATCGGGGAAACACCACTGTGAGGTGTGATTACGATCATACGGGGGTTGCGATTAGCGCTCCACCATCAGATCTTTGTGTCAGATCAACGGCAAAGAACGCGTCGCGGGACTTTGTTTAATAATCAATCGCATCGGAACTTTTCTGATACGACAAAGGAATTTGCACCCGCCCGACTCTCTGATTGCGATTGGCGCCTAGGACCTAAGCGCTTGGTCCTAGCACGAGGACATGTGTGGGAAGGGGTTAAGGGGCTAGGCCTTTATAATAAGGTCGGGAAGTGGGTTTTTAACCCATTTCAATGGAATTTGAAAGTTAGAAAGGGGAACGATAGAGGAAGAAAGGGGAAAAATGGTCAACAAAGACTAGGGGGGGAAATGTAAAGGGGATTTTAGGGAGAATTAGGAGGGTAAAAAGGGAAATAGAAAGGGAGACAAGGGGGACTAGGAAAGAGGCTAAGTGAGGGTGAAATAAGGGGGAAAGGAGGCCTTTGGGCATTTCTTCACAAACAAAGAGGCTTCATAATGGGAATCAGTAGAAGGGATTTTGACAAAGGACACAAGGCACAAGGAGGCTTCAAGGATGATGTGTTTTCAATGGAAATGCATTCCTTGAAGGCTCAAAAACATCTTAGCCCCCTATTTTCTTGTCAAAAATTTATAAGGGGGCTAACAGTGGCTCCAGATGGGGATGGCTTCTTCTTGAAGGAGTCAAGAATTTAGAAAATAAATCTTTGGTGTAGGCTAGATGCCTAGTACTTGGGCCATCCATTTCTTGCTTTGATCAACTACCACAAATCCTGAAGACATTATATCAGCATTAAAAATTTCCCAAACAACTACCTACCCACACTATAGTCTTAACATTTTTTCTTCTGGGTGCATTTGGGCTTGCAGACCCTTTACATTATTTTATTTTTACAAAAGAAAATAAACCTAATATACATATACCCTTATTGCTCCATGAGACCGGATTAGACTGTTGGTCTCACATGTTTCTCTACATAATCTAATATCTGCTGGGATTAAACTGTCCAACAGATTTCTCCTCTACATTCTAAGACAGAAATTGAAAAACAGTCAAGCCAGGATTAGACTGTCTGGCTTGCTAGACTTTGCAGAAATTAAAACAACTAACTACATGCTCAAAAATTGAGCTTTATTGAGCTTTCCTACCTACCCTACTCTAACTAGAATATCTGATGTTCTAGGTGATACAATAGTGCCAATGTAGCCAGTCAAGCAGTAACAACAAAGGATATGAGCATTGGCTGCCTGTCAGAGATAACCACGGGGTGCTCTGCATGTGGTCCTTCAAAACTGAGGTCACCATCAGTAGTGACCACTTCTGATATGTATGGCTCTTGCAGGAGATCAATGCTTGAGGAATTGAGCCAATCAGGGCCTTCATATATTCTTCCATAGGATCAACAAAAACATGATGTAAACCTCTTTCCTCAAAACCTCCTATGACTGGTAGGCTGTCTGCGTCCTGGGCTGTTTCAATCACTGTATCTGCAGTGAGGCCCTTATAAACACACTCCTCCTCCTCCTGGCTGGGAGTTTCTGGCACATGTTCATCAACCAGGAGTATCTCGTCCTCCTCTGGATCAAGACAAAGATGTCTGTGGGGAAGGAGATCTACCTCATCTTTAATGTAGCCTGAGCTAGAGGGCTCATTATATTCAACAACGCTGTCCTCTAGTACCACAATTTGGTTCCGCTGAAACGGACTGAACTCTGTGAAAAAATTAACATATTCTTGAGCGGGGGCTTCTTTGATAACCTTGATCCTTTTGGGATAAGGCTCAGGATATTCATTCCGCTCAAGATTTTCTTCACCTTTTTCTTCCTTGTCCTCTACGCTGAAGAACTGCTGGCTTCCATCCTCTTGGAAATTATAACTGATGTTTGGATATAAAGCAGAGATAAGATTCAGTGAATCTTCGTCTGCTGACATGCTTTCAACACTTTCTCCATCAGTATCGTAGATAGCCTGCATTGGCTCATCCCTTTCTTGAAGTTGATGGTCGTGATCTTCCTCCCATGAATCTTCTGATGATGGCCCTGCAAGCTCAGTTTCCCTTTGGAAAAAATTATCATCAGACATATCAACATCAGAGAGACCATAATTATAAGCATTTTCACCCATCACATCTTCAAGACTCTCAGCAAGTCTTTCTTTAAAATACTCTGCAAGTTCATTTTCTGATTCAAGCTCTGGTTCACCATGCATGTTTGGCCTGCGGCTCATGTCTTGCAGTGATCCAGATTTTTCTTCTCGAATACTAGGAGTAGGTCTTTGCCAATCATCATTTCTGATTTCAGCCTCATATTCTTCCTTTTCAATGTTCAGCAGGGCGCTGGCAGTCTCTATCAATCTTTCCAGCTTGCTCACTAAAGAGATCTGCGCTATATGCTCTGCTCGGTCTTTCTTTGCCACTTTTAACCTTTCCTCCCTGTACTTTATGTTTTATTCGAAAGTGATTGCTACCTCTTGCATTTCCTCCAGGCTCGAGGGCTCTCTTTCCCTTATATGAAATTCCACCTCGGGGTCAAAAGAACTTGGATAGTGCAATAAAGCCCATCCCATAGGAGGTTTTACATCAGTAGGTATAACATCATATACCTTGTTAAACCTGGCTGAAAACTCTTGCACTGCCTCTCTTGGCTGCCTTCTCAAATTTTGATATTCTTTTAGGATGAGGAGAGCATTCCTCGGGGCCGCCCATCTATCAAGGAAAACTTGAGAAAACTGATGAAAGCTGAAAATTATTGCTTCTAGAAGGCCTTTGAGCCAACTCTTAACATTTCCTTGTAATGAAAAAGCAAACATTCTAATGCACACATCATCTTTTTCTATTTCATATAGCTCAAGTAAATCCTCAAGGTTTTGAACATGTTCTTCAGCAGTAGCCCCTTTATTTTCTCCATCAAAATGAGGCAGCTGGTTTATAAGCTCTACAGGAAGGGGTTGGAAGAAAAAAGGTAAAACCAGAGGCTTATATCTTTCTATGACCTTTGTAGGAGTGGGTAGTGTAACAATGGGCTCATGGCTGCTTGAAGCTTCTTTAGGGGTGGGAGATACAACATTAGCTTCTTGTTCCACCAGGTTTTTCACAGGAGTATAGGTCTGCTCACGACTTGAAGACTGAGGCTTGAGATCTTTCCCATACTCATCATGGGTCTCATCTTTGTACACTCGATTTGGCTTAAAATAGGACAGGACATAGTGATAGACCAAAACAATAAACTCTTTAAACCAAATCCAACCAGTATGTTCATGTTCTACCCTTCTATGAGGTCTGGCCATCTTTCAGGTTCTTCCTCCAGTGGAGTCTTCGAGGATTAGGGAGTGTGGAGTCGCCGGGTGGATGTATATGAACATTTGGAGCAGGCTGCTATCCACCATCAACAATTGAATGCCAATCTAAAGGAAAAGTGGTCTCTTCCCCAGTGGAGTCGCCATTATGTTGGTGACGACAATGGGAAATAGACCAAATATTAGCAGTTCTTGACTCTCAGATTCATCCCCAGTGGAGTCGCCATTATGTTGGGGTTCCCATGTTTTGGCCAGATTGGCAAGACCAAAAGATGAGACAACATTAGAACCACTTTTGGGCCCAAGGATCTAGCCCTCCTGGACCCGGAGAGGGATCTCTCCAAACAGAGCAAAGAATGATATATATCTTTGAAGTGAAAAAATATGTTAGGCTAGTTATGAAGCACAAAAGGGGGGTTTGAAGTAATTTGGTTGGTTGGTTGGTGGGTTGAGTCAGGAGATCATAGACTAAGAAATTAATGGGGGAGAAGGAACAAAGCAGCAAGATATTTCAACAAAGGGGATAGGCCAAGAAAGTGCCATCCATTGGGTTATGGAGTCATGAAAGGAGAATTACTTGCAACCACTAGCCAAGGCTTTCAGAGGGCAAGTCATCTACACTAAAGGATCTTTTTAGATAGATGATGGGATGGAACATTAAGGGGAGAAGGTGAAAGAAGGAAAACAACCCATTTTATGTCTATAGATCAGGTCAGAGATCATTTAACTCCAGACTTGCTTGGACATACTCAAAGGTAGCTTTCAATGGAAGGACAAAGGGGTAGCTTATAGATCGGACTAGAGGTCATTTTAATCTAGGTCTGATTTAGCAACTCCAGGGAGAAAACAGAGATAAATTTGACAAAGAAACATCCAAGCAGCAAACCCCCAAGTTCATACATCAGCCAGCAGGCAATAACATCCCTTTCTGTTAGTTAAACCCCATGAATTGTTACTTGTTCCCAACACATAAAGCGAGGAAAACATTAAAGGTAGGGAGAGCAGGAAACATAGGGCACCTAGAAAGGGTGAATCCTATGTTATACTTCTGTTGCCTACCAGAAGAACATGAAACAGTATGAAAATGTAATAAACAGAGTTAGGAAAAACATCACCAATAGTAATAGACCAAGATCCTATGAAATGTGCTTTGATTAATTGATGCAAAACCAGTCATGTACAATAAGCTCAATGGCTAATATAGTCCAGACTTCTCCTCCCAGCCTATTACATACAAGCTACTTTGTAACTCCCTCCCAAGACTGTTCTAACGGTCAGACTGAATCCCTCTAACTGCAACAACAACAACTCAACAACAACCACCTTTACAATTATTTCTTAGGGATTTTTATAACAGAAAGAGAGCAGAGGAGGTAGGTGAAGAACTGAATGAAATATTAACGCTCGGGAGAGGAAAAGAGCAAGGGCCTATTCTGTATTAACTCTCGGCATTTATCTCTGGTATGGCTCTGATGCACTCTGGTGCTGTAGTACTTTGTAGGCGGTTTGGGAGCCTATGTCAGGTCGAAATTGACCTCTGATGTTTCGTGCAGTCCTCCGGCTATTTGGAATCTATCATAGCCTTCTGAATAAATGAACTGGGTGAAGGTCCGCGGCCTCTCCATACCTCATAACTACGACCTGTCAATCCTTTAAGAAGCTCCTGTCCATGTCTTAACTTTCCTAGGCTCGAGAGGCATGGAGGGCACTATGGGAATGGCGTACTTCTGGAGAAGAGTACTCTGCTGAACATTAAACACAGATAAATCTTATTGCGTGTGCGTTGGTCTTCAAATGCGTCCTTTTCCTTTGAATTGTGGGGTTAAACATTAATTATACCAATAACAAGCATAAAACTCCTTCGAATCCCTTCTGTTGGTCTATTGGCGAACGCTGAAACGGCCTCACTGTGCTATTTGCATAATGGAATAAACCTGTTACAAACCGAGACAGTGGTGGGGGAGGAAATTCTTCAGAGGCCTGTTGTAGTGGTGGCGGAGCAGTGGAAACAGCGGCGGTAATGGAGTGTGGCGGAAGAAGTGGTTAATAATGGAAAACCCAAAGGTTAAACGTTTGGGAGAAATACAAAGGAAATGGAAGAAATGTCATGAAATAGACGGGAAAGATCGTACGAGGTGGGGCCCAGCAGGTCAAATCGCAATCAGAGATCGGAGCGGGTGTCAATCGCAACACATATTTAAAAAGTTCTGATTGCGATTAGAGAGGTGGGGCGACTAAGCGATAGCCGTTGGATCTGGGGGAGGAATGGACGACCCATATTTTGTCGGGAGATCGCAATCGGGGTGGAACAAAGCGCGACATGGTGAAACTTGTGATTGGGATCGGGGCGGAACAAAGCGCGACATGGTGAAACTTGTGATTGCGATCGGGGCGGTGAGTGCGATTAGCGCTAGACCGTCCGATCCGGCGGGGAGATCAACGGTGGAGAAGTGGATCAGGGGATCGAAAGAGAGGTTTGTGATTGGAGCACTGACCGTTGGATCGGTGGGGAGATGGACGGTTAGGATTAAATTGGGCAATCGCAATCAAAGGGGGAACAGAGGTGACACACATTGAAACTTCTGATTGCGATTGGGCGGAAGAAGCGATGACCTTCGGATCATGTATCAGACGGATGGACGGGATTAAATCGGGAGACGGCGGGGAAGGCTTGCTATTGATCAGGGGTTTGCGATGACCGTTGGATCAGCAGGGAGGATGGACAGTCGGGATGGGATCAGGAGACGAAGGAAAGGACTTGCGATTGCGATTGGAGGTCGGGGCGCGATTGAGCGCTAACCATCCGATCTGGAGAGAAGATCGACGGTGGAGAAGTGGATCGGGGGATTGCAATCGGGGCAAAACCACTGTGAGGTGTGATTGCGATCGGACAGGGGTTGCGATTAGCGCTCCGCCGTCAGATCTTTGTGTCAAATCAACGGCAAAGAACACGTCGCGGGACTTTGTTTAATAATCAATCGCATCAGAAATTTTCTGATACGACAAAGAAATTTGCACCCGCCCGACTCTCTGATTGCGATTGGCGCCTAGGACCTAAGCGCTTTGTCCTAGCACGAGGTCATGTGTGGGAAGGGGTTAAGGGGCTAGGCCTTTATAATAAGGTCGGGAAGTGGGTTTTTAACCCATTTCAATGGAATTTGAAAGTTAGAAAGGGGAACGATAGAGGAAGAAAGGGGAAAAATGGTCAACAAAGACTAGGGGGAGAAATGTAAAGGGGATTTTAGGGAGAATTAGAAGGGTAAAAGTGGAAATAGAAAGGGAGACAAGGGGGACTAGGAAAGAGGCTAAGTGAGGGTGAAATAAGGGGGAAAGGAGGCCTTTGGGAATTTCTTCAGAAACAGAGAGGCTTCATAATGGGAATCAGCAGAGGGGATTTTGACAAAGGACACAAGGCACAAGGAGGCATCAAGGATGATGTGTTTTCAAGGGAAATGCATTCCTTGAAGGCTTAGAAACATCTTAGCCCCCTGTTTTCTTGTCAAAAATTTATAGGGGGGCTAACACCAAGATCTGCAAATGATGCTCAATTCCTTCAATACTGGCCTCCCAATGAAGTGCAATCCTCCTCCACTTAAATTGCCTAGATTTGAAGATCTAGTCTCCACTTGCTGTAGCTTACTGAAATATCCAAACCCTCAATAGGATTTATGCTGTAAAATAAATGTGAAGCTTATATTAAGCTATATAGTGCAAAATATGATGCAAGACTCCTCCAAGAGCTCCTCAATGGAAGAGGTGGGATTCCCGATTAGGAACACCTAATGCTAAACAACATTAAATCTCAGCTAAATAGCCAAAGAAAGATATATGCCTAAAAAGACCATATAATCAGAAAATAATAATCATAAGCTAACCCCATATTTCTGCCATCCTCTTCCTTATAAACATTTTGATCCTTCTCACCTTAGGTCCCACTCATTAGGGTTTACATCATCATGTAGTTAATCTCCCTCCAAAATTGCGTTGTCCCATCATCAATGCGACTCCTCCATAATAAAGTTGTTTGATTTGGTCAACCTTGACATAATATCCATGCAATTTTTCCTTCCACACTCAAGGTGGCTTTATTATAACTATCTACACTAATCCATATTCTCATTGGGTTATCTCTATTAATGATCCACTTCCTCCATACTAGCTTTTTTGACTTGGTCAAACATTACGTTGTCCACATGCACTAGCCTTTGTTCACACATGAAGGTGCTTTATCCAGCTATGAATATGATCCCTTTTAACATTAAGAGGGATTTTATGCCTACTAAAGAGATTTATGGGCCTCCATACCCATCTTATTCCTCTATCTAAGAACAAAATCAAAATTTAATATTCCAATTAGTTGCATGCTAATTTAGGAATATTATAGTCCTCCCCTCCCAATTGTTGCTTGTCCTAAAGCAACTGCAATGATAGAACTGAAGATCCCCTTCTCTTCCTCCTATAGAATATTCATATGATTGGTTCCTCTAAAGAAAAAGATGCTCTCTCAACAATATGTCCTCAAGTTGTTCCTCCCACGTGTATAAGTAGGCCTTTGGTGAAAAATCCAAATGGCTCTCATCATGAAAAAGTGGGATATCCATGGAAACAACTATATGTGGTCAAGAGGCCTTCTTGAGGTATCGGATTTGAAATATATTAGGAACCATCATCCCCATGTGAAGCCTCCATCCCCAAGCTATCATCCACAGAAAGTGAGTCACCCTCCAACATGGTAACTCCTGAAACATTTCCTCCACCTTGGGATCATACAAAGAAGGTGGTGTGCATAGCTGAATATGAGGGATCAAAATATCCATCCCACATTGTCTCTCTTTCCACTTATGATAAGTGTAGAGTTGCTGCTGAATATGGGCTGCAATAATGTTGCCTTCATGGAGCAAAAAGGCAATAGGGTCCTCAAAGATCCACCCTTTGGTTCTTTCCCAAATCATCCCATACAAAATGAATATGACATTACCATCATATGGAGTCCAAATAAGAGAAGTACTGAAGGTTTTAAATAGTGCTGAAAGGTACCAACAGTTTCTCAAGTAGTCACAACACAATCTTACCCACTCCAGTTTTAAATAGTACAACACTTTCCCAAAGCCATACAAGAAATGTCTCTCTCCATCATAAATGTTGGTCCTAAAATGACCATGAAGCCCAAATAAAGGCTTTCCCTCTTGTGGAGCAATGCACTGAATAGAGATGGTAAGAGAATGCAAATACTGTGTTAGATAATCAATTAGCGCAAAAACACAATTATTAACACGTACTGAGAGTAATATAATAATAAGACCCATGAGTGAGCCCTCCATAGTGGTATGATATAGTCCCATGAAGAGGAATGAACTACGTGTTGCATGTAGATCTTTCTTATTATGCTTGAAAATCCAAGTCAAGAAGATCATATCATGGTAATAAATGTCTCCATCCACTACTCCATCACTCACATGTCCTTCTTGCCCATAAATTGCATCATATGTGAAGTGATCCTAGGGACACTCCATCAACAGAACCAAGCTTCCATGTGACAGTGCTTTTGGCCTTTGTAATAAGGCTCCTATCATATCATAGCTCCATTCTTTGACATATCACATGTCAAAGCCATCAATCATAATGCTGCTATATATGGGAGATTCCTTCCCAAGTGGAACTACCTCCTGATCCTCCAAGGCTAAGGAGTAGCCCCTTTGCGCCATGATAGTGCCATCTCCTACCCCTGAAACATCATGAAAATTATGGGAGAAGATCAGCCCATACTCTCTCAAGAACAACCAAACCAACAACAACTCTTATTGCCTCCCCACACCATCACCATATAAATTATGGAGCAACAACATGATAGTTGATATGAAAGATATCACATCACCCCAATACACCCAAACTCCTTGCTGGCATATGATGTAAGTTCCATGCCAAGTTCCATCCACCAACCAACTCTTTGAAATAGAATGTGTCACAGGATGACCAAACTCTTTCAAGAGTAACCGTTGCAATATTACCTCCTGCTGGCCAATGTCATAAATCTACAACTGGTTTCCCAACCTATTTCTCATCAACATCACCCATCCAACCAATGGTGAATTTCTATCATCATGTCCAAAAGCGGCATTCCTCCAATGGAGAATACTGACGCAGCAACAGATCTGAAAGTCTATCCAATGGAGTGTTGGTCAACTATGACGTGGCACTGACTGTAATTCCTTCTCGTTTTATCCCACCTTTATTCATTTCTCAATTTCAACGAAATTGACAAACAAATATGATCGCGGCTTGATGTTATGTTATATTCTCGATATATCTATATATATATATATATATATATATATATATATATATATATATATATATATATATATATATATATATATATATATATATATATATATATATATATATTCCCAATGTTAGACCTTCGGTCCTTATAACTCTGACTTTGCATTAAAAAACCAACATTTACAAACAAACGATTTTATAATAATTCGTCGCCTGGACCCCACATTATATATATCCCGACCAATCAATGTGTGCGTCGTACCTTAGGTTAAATGTCCTACATCTTCGTTCAACGATCACCCTCCGATGCTCCTGCGCCAGATCGACGGCCTACGTGCATTCTGCTCGGCGTCCAACACCGATCTTTAACGCGCGAAATGAATACGAAAAGCGGTTTCTCCATGGTCAAATATTGCCACGCGTCGGTTCCTCTATGGAATCGCTCCCCCCTCCAGGAATACCGCCTCCGTACCTAAAGTGGTGCGAAATAGGGCAATCCGCCGTTGTAATTCCGCTAGTGGTTTCCTACAGGGCTCGACCACAGTTATCTGCTCCGGTTGCCAACTGTCAATGCAACAGAGGAATTCATCTCCTCATTAAACGAGATTCACCATTATTGACAACTTTCGCCTCCATATGGATTTCTCCACGGAATTTACCCAACCAAATTCAAGGAAATATACGAGGTGTGGCAGAATCGATACAGGGTACGACTCAGGAGTTATATATGCACAGACTTAACAACTTCACAATCAAACAAAATCCCTCACAATTAACACTTCAAGACAATTAGATAATCAACAAGCAGAATTCATTTAATTGGAAGCAATCGACAATTTACAGAGTGTATTGCAGAAATTTCTCTATTCTTCCTTTCTACTTTTCAATGCATCCGAGGATTCAATTTATATACATTATAGTGTGACTCTTCGGTTCCTCCATGAGGACCGTTTCAGAAAACCAAAAGCCTAATTACAATTTATTCAATAAAGCGGGGCGCGACGGAATAATCGGTCAAACCAACTTCCTCACGACTCCTAAGAAGCTCCTGCTCCAACAATCTTTTGTATTGACACCTAGCTGTTACAATTTTGGTGGTTTCGAATCCTCCTAGCCACAACATGTGGGAAAACTCCTACATTGCTGGCTAGTGCCTAATGCCCCTGCATCAGACTCCTGAGGACAATTTTCTTCATGGGCTCCTGTCCATGAGTTCTTCCACTGATCTGCCTTTCTGTTGTAGCATTTCTTCAGTGATCCAAGTGGCATCTTCCTCTGGCTTATCCTTCCACTTGATCAAGTACTGGAAGTACTCTTGTCCTCTGGTCCTTTTGAACACTCTCTTGTCCAATATCTTCTCTGGTTGCAATGGTTGTGCTGTAGGTAGTTGTTCTTTCCACTCAATCTATTCCTTGTCTTCTAATCTGTCCTCTGCACCATCATCTCCATACTTGTACAAATCTGCAACATTAAAAATGGGAGATATTCCCACATCAGGTGGCAATTCAATCTCATAAGCATTTGCAAAAAACTTCCTAAGTATCTTGCATGGCCCAATCTTTTTGAACTTCAATTTGTTGTACTGCTTCCTGGGGAACCTCTCCTTCCTCAAGTGTGCCAAAACCAAATCTCCTACTTCAAAGTGAACTTATTTTCTACTCAAGTCTGCCCTGGTTTTATATTTGATGCTGTTGCCTTGTAATTGTTGTTTCACTTGTTCATGTATGGCCTAGATCTCTGAAGAAAATTCCTCACCATCTGCACTTCTCAGCTCTGCCCTTCCTAGATTTCTTAATTCTGATATTCCTCTGCGATGCATTCCATAAACAATATGAAATGGACTCTGCCCTGTGCTCCTGTTTGGTGAATCATTATATGCATATTCTGCCTGGGGAAAAATATGATCCCACTGCTTGGGATGCTCTCCTGCAAGACTTCTCAACAAATTTCCCAGACTTCTATTTACTACCTCAGTTTGTCCATCAGTCTGAGGATGATAAGCTGAGCTGAAACTTAGTTTGGTACCAATTTTCTTCCACAGTGTCCTTCAAGAATGGCCCAAAAATCTAGTGTCTCTGTCTGAAATAATACTCTTGGGCAACCCATGCAACCTAACAACTTCTTTGAAAAGCAAGTTAGCAACATGGGTGTCATCACTAGTTTTATAACATGGAATTAAATGTGCCATTTTGGAAAATCTGTCCACCACAACAAAACTGCATCATTCCCTCTGCGAGTCTTGGGCAATCCTAGAATAAAATCCATACTCACCATGTCCCAAGGCCTGTCTGGAATAGGCAAGGGAGTGTACAATCCTGCATTCTGGCTCCTTCCTTTAGCATACTGGCAAATCTTGCAATTCTTCACAAAATTATCCACCTCTGTTCTCATCTTGGGAAAGAAATACAAGTGACTCAACTGCTCATAAGTCTTGTCAGTACCAAAGTGTCCAGCAAGTCCACCACTATGCTTCTCCTTAATCAAATTTTCTCTCATGGAATATTTTGGTACACACAGTTGGTTCTTTCTGAATAACAAGTCTTCCTGCAGAAAATAATCCAGCCACTGGCTTCTATCTGTTAAAACAGGGTTACTACATGCCTCAAATGCTTCTTTAAAATCAGGGTCTGTTTTATACAATTCCTTGAGAAAATCAAATCCTACAACCTCAAAATTGTTTTCTTGAACAAGCAAGTGTCTCCTACTCAAAGCATCAGCTACTTTATTGGCTTGGCCACTTATATGTCTAAAAAAAAAATTAAAATTTTGGAGATACTCAACCCATTTAGCATGTTTATGTTTCAACTTGGGCTATTGTACAATGTACTACAAAGCATGATTGTCAGAATATAACACAAATTCCCTGGACATCAAGTAATGTCTCCACTTCTTCAGTGCCTGAACAATTGCATAGAATTCATTCTCATAAGAGGAATACTTTCTTCTGGTATCATTCATCTTTTCACTGAAACAAGCTACAGGCCTATCATCCTGACTCAACACAGCTCCAATGGCTTCCCCACTGGCATCACATTTTACTTGAAATGGTTTAGTAAAATCAGGCAGAATCAAAACATGCTTTTCTGTTATCTTTTGCTTCAATAGTTTAAAAATTCTTTCTGCTTCAACAGTCCACTTAAATGGCTGTTTACTCTTCTTTATGGTCTCAATTATGGGAGCATTAATCTTACTGAAGTTTCTTATAAAATTTCTATAAAAACTAGCAAGTCCATGGAAACTTCTTACCTAAAAAATACTCCTGGGTGAAGGCCACTCCACAATTGCCTTAACCTTTTCTGGGTCCATCTTCAATCCTTCTGCAGAAACAAAAAAACCAAAATACACCAACTCTTCCTTCATGAATGAGAATTTCTTCAAATTTATCAGCAGTTTCTCCTGGTGCAGCTTCTTCAAGACATGATTAAGGCGCCTTAAATGTTCTTCTTTAGTTCTGCTGAAAACTAATATATCACCTAAATATACTATCACAAATTTCCCAATAAATTATTTCAATACTTCATTCATAAGTCTCATAGAAGTTCTTGGTGCATTTGAGAACCCAAAAGGCATTACCATCCATTCATACAACCCTTCATTTTTTTTAAAGGAAGTTTTCCACTCATCACCCTCTCTTATTCAAATCTGATGGTATCCACTCTTCAAATCTATCTTTGAGAAATATTTAGCACCACTCAAACAGTCCATTAAATCCTCAATTATGGGCAAAGGAAATATGTACCTGATTGTGATCTTATCAATTTCTCTGGAGTCAGTACACATCCTCCAACCTCCATCTTTCTTTGGGCTCAAAACTGCTGGTACTGCACATGGACTTAGGCTTTCTCTGATCAGTCCTTTGTCCACCAACTCCTGCACTTGTCTCTTGATTTCCTCATTTTCCTTGGGAGTCATTCTATAGGCTGCCTTATTTGGAAGATTTGAACCAGGGATAAAATCTATCTGATGGATGATCTTTCTCACAGGTGGCAGTTCATCAGGTAAATCATCCACAACTATGTCACAGTAATTGTCTAACATCTCTTGTATTTCTACTGGTAAATCAGAAATCTTTGTAGAAGTAAGGAATACTTTATGTTTCAAAACTAAAGCAAAGCTTACCTCTTCTTCTTCTATCTTCTGCAGATATTCCTTCCCGCTCAGCAACAAGGTCTTTGGGTCAATCACTCTGCTAGATGGCTCTCCTTCTTCCATGGGTATCAATGTATGATGTACCCCATCTTTGAAGAACTTGTAAGTGTTCTTCTTGCCATCATGCACTGCTACTCTATCAAACTACCAGGGTCTACCCAGCAGTATATGACACACATCCATGGGCATTACATCACACAAAACCTTATCTTTGTATTTTCCCATTTGCAACTCTATCTCACATTGTTCTTTCACAACCACCTGGTGCCCCTCGTGCAGCCAGGACACTCTGTAGGGAGTTGGATGCTCCCTTGTCTTCAGTTTTAACTTTTCTGTTACCTCAGTGGAAACCAGATTGTCTGTGCTGCCACTATCAATGACTAGTTGGCAGCATTTCCCTTGGACTTTGCAGATGCTCCTAAACAAAGTATTCCTTTGTGCATGCTCAGTGGCCTCTTTGGCTTGCTTCAACAGGACCTTATTTACCACCAATGATTCTCCCCTCTCTGGAAGAATTTCTTCTTCAATCTCTACCTCTTCTCTAGTCTGGGCAACAACAACATTTCTTGGACTAGTACCCACATTCTCTGGACACTCATAGTGTTTGTGTCCCACCTGCTGGCATTGATAACACCTCAATTCCCTACCTCTGCCTCTGTCTCTGCCTCCTCTTCCCCTTCCTCTGTAAGAATATTTTCTGCCCCTTGCATCATCTTCTATAGATGCATTCTGAGGTGAGCTATTTTCAGCTCCATTCCTGGGTGTAGGCTTCCCTCTACTACCCTGACTTCACTTCCCATGGAAAGTACCTCTCTTCTTGGCAGACTGTTTTCTCAGGAGTTTCTCCTCTTCTTTCAAGGCCATTTGATAGGCCTCTTCTACTGTCTTGGGAGACATAAGACCAATCTCATCTTGGATCTCCAGCTTGAGACCATTCACATATCTGGTAGTCTTCTCTGGTGTATCTTGAAATTGCCCAGCCCTTATGCTTACTCTGTAAAATTCCTCTGTGTATTCCTTTACTGTCAGCAACCTCTGTCTCAGGTTCTGCATTTGTCTATACAAGGTCAGCTAGTAATCACTAGGCAGGAATTTACCTTTTAACTTAGCCATCATTCTAGTCCAGCTCTTGATAGGTTGCTTACCAACTCTCCTCCTTTCTTCCTGCACTCCATCCCAACAAAGTGCAGCATGTCCTTTCAGCTTTGTCACTGCAAAATTGACCCTTTTGTCTTCACTTTTCTCTTCATAATCGAAGAATTTATTCATTTCGTTCATCCAGTCTACTAGTTCTTCTGGATTCAGTCCCCCTGCATAAATCGACACTTCAATTCTGGGCTTAACTGCAAATCCCAGAACAGTCCTAAGGAGCCTCATATTAGGAGGAATTTCCACATTTTCTTCCGCTTCTTCTGTTTCAGGTTCACTGATGTCTTCAGGATCTCTGGGCTGTGTGCGTTCCATGGCATCTATTCTGGCCTCGACCCTCTGCAACATCCCCAACACTTCAGCGTTGGAAACAGGTCTCCTTCTGCCAGCACCTCTTCCAACTCAGATTGCCATGTCAGCAAAACAACGTCAGACTGGCTTTGATACCACAAATGACGTAGCAACAGATCTGAAATTTCATCCAATGGAGTGTTGGTCAACTATGACGTGGCACTGACTGTAATTCCTTCTCGTTTTATCCCACCTTTATTCATTTCTCAATTTCAACGAAATTGACAAACAAATATGATCACGGCTTGATGTTATGTTATATTCCCGATATATATATATATATATATATATATATTCCCAATGTTAGACCTTCGGTCCTTATAACTCTGACTTTGCATTAAAAAACCAACATTTGCAAACAACGATTTTATAATAGTTCGTCGCCTAGACCCCACATTATATATATCCCGGCCAATCAATGTGTGTGTCGTACCTTAGGTTAAATTTCCTTCACCTTCGTTCAACGATCACCCTTCGATGCGCCTGCGCCAGATCAACGGTCTATGTGCATTCCGCTCAGCGTCCAACACCGATCTTGAACGTGCGAAATGAATAAAAAAAGTGGTTTCTCCATGATCAAATATTGCCACGCGTCAGTTCCTCTATGGAATCGCTCCCCCCTCCAGGAATACTGCCTCCGTATCTAAAGTGGTGCAAAATAGGGCAATCCGCCGTTGTAATTCCGCTAGTAGTTTCCTACAAGGCTCGACCACGGTTATCTGCTCCGGTTTCCAACGGTCAATGCAACAATGAACTCATCTCCTCATTAAATGAGATTCACCATTATTGAAAGCTTTCGCCTCCATATGGATTTCTCCACAGAAATTACCCAACCAAGTTCAAGGAAATATACGAGGAGTGGCAGAATCGAGACAGCGGTACGACTCAGGAGTTATATATGCACAGACTCAACAAATTCACAATCAAACAAAATCCCTCACAATTAACATTTCAAGACCATTAGATCATCAACGGAGTTGAATTCATTTAATTGGAAGCAATCCATAATGCACAGAGTTATTGCAGAAAATCTCTATTCTTTTTCCCTCTCTCCCTCTCTCTGTACATCCGAAGGTATAATTATATACATTACAGAGTGTGACTCTTAGGTTCCTCTATGAGGACTGTTTTAGAAACCAAAAGCCTAATTACAATTTATTCAATAACTGAACTGACAGCTAGACAAACTGAGCTATTCGACTTCCTCTGACTCTAATTAATCTAAATACTTACAATCAGCTAAGGTATTGACACCTAGCTGTAAAAATTCGAATGTTTTCAAACCCTCCTAGCCACAACATGTGGACAAAACTTCCTACATTGCTGGCTAGCGTCGAATGCCCCTGCATCAAATACCATCCTCCTAAATCATATTTTTGTCTTTGCATTTCATGGGATGTTTAAATGTAATCTCCTGGGGATCTCCCACTGAAGACCACTCCTTAATGACCAAGTTGACCCCATAAGGATCAAAATATACTAAAGGAAAAATCTTCTCATTGAGCAATGAAGTACTCATCAAGAAATATCCATCATAACAATGGAAAATAAGATGCTTCTCATCAACCATATTCCTATCCTCTGATATACACGTAGAAAGGTCATTGGAATGCTCCAATAATGGTTGAGCCCCCAACTTATCACTCTTGCTCAATGACAGCGCTACTGATCTCCATGTTGCTGCATCTACTATCTTAAGATCATACTCAATGTTGAACATATAGTTCTGCATGGCACGGTTCAGGATAATACTCATCCCATCTGCCAAGAATCTACACTCCAACCCCAAGAGTTGTGTGCAGCTCAACAATAACACACTAGGATGACTATATATCTTTTCCTTGAACAAATCAAGGCTTCTCAACAGAGTGACAGTCTGCTGCTCCAAATCAGTAATGTACTTTGACCCTAGGTCATGCAATGGTATATTCCCACAATCCTACATATGAGGTGATGAAGTAATAGAAAATTGAAACATGTGCATACATTGGTAAAGCTTGGGAACATCTTGTACTGCTATAAGGATTCCTTCCTCCAGTGTGATGGCTTCCCCAACTATTGATGATGATGGCTTCTCTTCTATGGCTACATCAGCACTGGTACAAGTCTCTTCCTCCTCATGCATCTCCAGAATAGTGCATGGGACTCTAAATTTCAAGAGATCAAGATCACTTTGCAAAGGTACAAGTGTTCTTTCTCTTGATGCAAGTGCTCCTACAACAAGTTGTGGTGAAGGCCTCTTTTCCTCTAATTTCTTCTTATCAAACCTCTTGATCAACCTTTGAGTAAAATCTGCATATGCAGTCACTTTTGCATGACTCACATGACTGAACCACCAACTATTTGCTTCACCCTCAAGGTGTACTACTGCAATCTCAACAACTTCTTTCTCTACTACTGGATGTAGCAGGAAAAATGCATCTAACCTCATTCCCCAAGCCCTTGCTGTGCATGTGGATGACCTGTTAAAGGTAGACAATAGAAATCTATTGCCCTATTTTCTTCTATTTCTAGAAGGTCTCCTTTCTTCTTTGAGCTAAATGAACCGTGGGAGAGTTAGATTATCCTTGAAAGATCTAGGTTGAGACTTATATTCTGCAAGATACTCACTTAAAATCTCATGATCTAAGTTTCCTCCATCTTCGTGCCTCTTGTCTTCAAAATAAAAGGGCATACCATGTTTCTTTGGAGCTCTATGCAATACCCGATCTTCTTTTTGTTGATAGGAAGTACATGGACCTTCCTCATCTTGAAACCCTAACGCGGTTTCACTTCTTCTCTCCATTTTTATTTGCTTCACCTCCTTAGTGAGTTCATTCTTAGATCTGAAAAGAGATGAGATGAAACTCATTCCCCCCATCATTTTATATCTCTTCTTCTTCATATAGCATATTGGATGAAACTCATAGGTTGAGCCAAGATTATGCTCGGATACCACTGTAATATTCCCAAATGGGAAAATCAGCAATATGTGCACACAAAATGTAGTTTTCAGAAATATATGCAATAGAAGTTAAATATAGCCCATGCATCCATTCATTTATACATTATAGAAACCAAATACAAAAGAAGATCTGAAACAAATCATGGTAGCTTAGTTAAACGAGCCTCCCAAGCCATAATAGCCCAAAAATCATGCAAAAAGAGGGGCCACAACCATGAATAAAAGCTGGAACACCCTGACAGCATAATTTTGTTGCATATGCAACAATAGTAGATTGTACATTAGATCTAGAGCTGTTATGTGCATAAAATGTTAGATCTATACTAGATCCATGCACTATACAAGCTCCTCTAATGAATCCCCTTAGGGTTTTCAGCAAAACACCAAGTACAAAGTGTAGATATAAGATCTAAGATTGCAGATCTACTGAAAATTATAGATCTGGAAAGACTGGCTGATCTGATATATGCAATAGTATATCCTCCTCCAATAGATCTGCAAAGTGAAGGGCAGATCCCCAACACTCAGAAAATCACCTGTTCAATGGTGTGTTGAACCACCCTACAGCTGCAACTACAGAAATAATGCAGATTAGGTTATATACTATGTTGTAGGGATCAAAATTTAGTTGGCCAGATGCCAAGATCTATAAATGATCCTCAATGCCTTCAATGTTGGCCTTCCAATGAAGTGCAATCCTCCTCCACTGAAAAGAAGCACTAAAATGGCCTAGCTCTAAAGATCTAGTCTCCACTCATTGCAGCTTACTGAAACAGCCAAACCCTTAATAGGATTTACGCTGTAAAAGAAAGGTGAAGCTTGGCCTTAAGCCAGATAGTGGACAGTATGGTGCAAGACTCATCCAAGAGCTCCTCAATGGAAGGGGTGGGATTCCCGATCAGGAACACCCAATGCTAAACAACATTCAATCTCAGCTAAACAACCAGAGAAAGATATATGTCTAAACAGACAATATAATCAGAAAATAATAATCATAAGCTAACCCCATATGGCTGCCATCCTCTTACTTATAAACAATATGAGCCTTCTCACCTTGGGTCCCACTCATTAGGGTTTCCATCATCATGCAGTTAATCTCCCTCCAAAACTACAATGCCCCATCATCAATGCCACTCCTCCATAATAGTGTTGTTTGATTTGGTCAACCTTGACTTAATCTCCATGTAATGTCTCCTTCCACACTCAAGGTGGCTTTATTCTAACTATCTATATTGATCCATATTTCCACTATGTTATCTCTATTAATGATCCACTCCCTCCATACTAGCTTTATTGACTTGGTCAAACTTGACCTTGTCCACATGCATTAGCCTTTGTTCACACATGAAGGTGCTTTATCCAGCTATGGATATGATCCCTTTTCACATTAACATGGATTTTATGCCTACTAAAGAGATTTATGGGCCTCCCTACCCATATTATTTGTCTATATAAGAACAACATCAAATTTAATATTCCAATTAGCTCCATGCTAATTTAGGAATATTACGTGGATAAGCATAGTAGTTGTGGATATACTAGAAGCCTACGATGTATTCCTAAGTAGAGACTAGCCTAAAAACTATATGGGTATTTTAATATCGATTGGTCGCATTTATTTATTTTGTACAAGGGTGGTAATAACCAAATCCTGGTGGAATCAGAACCTTACATGAAACACACTGTTACACCCTTCAAGGGGAAAAATGAGTATTTTCTTCCGCAAATTTAATTTTTGGAAATTTATTTTTAGAGACTCATCTTGGGTGCTACCTTGCTAATCCAAACACATAGTTGGAACTCCTTCCTAGTCCAACTAGAAAAAATGATTTACGTATAGTAGATATTATTAGTACTAGCGTAGGATATAGCCATCATATTTATGATTTTTGAATTTTGTATTTTGATGGTTCTAAGACGCGGGAGGCCTCTAGAGCTAGTAGTGTTTTAATAGACCCACACTAAAGAGAACACCTAGCTTATTTGTGCTTGGAATTTGAGTGAAATAATAAAACTATAGAATATGAAGAACTCATCTAAGGCTTACATAAAGCCATTGACCTCAAAGTTAGGGCTCTTAAAGGAGTAGGTGACTCTGAGATCTTCGTATGGTAGGTACAAACAATATACACTATATGTCACCTAATTTGAAAAGTTATCAACAAGAGGTATGGAATTTGATTTCTCAATTCCAAGGTTCAATAATGTATATGTTCCTAGAATGCATAATACAGATGTAGATGCATTAAAAAATGTTGGTTTTAGGTTGTCACTACTTAAGGATAGTTTTTCTATTCAACTTATTTATAATCTATCCGTCCATGAAAATATCACTAATTTGGGTGTTTCCAATGATGACTAGCACATATTATATTTTATGGTGAACTTTGATGTGTTCAAATATGAAGCCATTGATGAAGAATATCACGACATATTGTTGCATGATGCGGCTTGAGGAAGAAAATATAACCCCATGCCTAAGGGTTTGGTATCAACAGATGAGTTGTATGACTTGCATAATCACTTTAGAGGACTAGTCAACACCAAAAATCATAGTTTAACATTGTCGCATGAACATATCAATATTGTAATAGAGACCGATGCTAATTTTGTTAATATCAACACTTACTACACACCTCAAGGCTGACAAGCCTTTATATTCATTTTCAAGTAGTACTGAGATGGATTCATGTGGACATGCGATGAACTAAAAACTTGTTACAAACGAATAATCCAGGATGTTATTCCAATAAAGGAAGGGGGGAAGCCTTTTGAGTAGAGGCTATGGAAGGTACATCCAATGCTTAATCCCCTTATTTAGAAGAATTTAATGAAGTTATTGGATGCTTATATCATTTATAAAGTGTGACATTCGACCCGGGTTTCTAATGTGGTCCCAATAAGGAATATGTCTATGGAACTATGCTTGTGCGTATATTTTTGAAATCTCAACCACGCCTTAGACAAATATAATTATCCACTGTCGCGAGTGGAGAAAATATTACGAACAATATCAGGGTCATAAATGTTTTCTTTGCTTGATGGATTTTTTGGTTATAACTAGGTTCTAGTCTCAGAGCTTGATATATTGAAAACAACATTTGAAACGAAATGAGCCATGTTCTCTTTTAGAAGAATATCTTTTAGGTCGTGTAATTTCGGTGCAACCTTCCAAAATGCAATGGAAATAAATTTTGGCATTTTGATCAGTTAGTGTGTGGTTGTGTATCTTGATGATGTCACATTGTTTTCAAAGAAGAGATCTGACCACTTGCGCCACCTGAAGCAAATTTTTGAGTGATGTCGAAAATATGGGATATCTCTTAATCCCAAGAAAATCATTTTTGCAGTGTCTGAGGGAAATCTCTTCGGCCACATCATAAAAAAAAGTGGGATTAAATTGGACCCTAAAAGGATCAAGTCTATCACACTAATTCCCTTCCTAGTTAACAAGAAATCCATGCATTCATTCTTGCGGATGGTCAAATAGTGAACCCCATGTATGAGATGGTCAAGAAGGATGCAATATAGAAGTTCCATAAAAGGGAAAAGGATGAATTTTCCCATATTAAACAAGGCATCGCAAAAACGCCAACCTTGTATAGCCCAAATTTCAACAAGGATTTTCTACTATAAAAATTTGCTTCTGATACTTCTCTTGATGTTGCACTTATTAGAAACATGATCAGAATAATGAGAGGACTATACCCTTTATGAGTACCAGCTTACAAGGACCTCAACTCAACTATAATGCCATTGATAAAATATCTTATGCATTCTACAATGCGGTGAAGCACTTGCGACCCTATGTATTAAAGAGTCCTTGTATTATCTTTGTGCTACACCCAGTAGTCATATCGTTGTTCCTACAACAAGAGCTTGGTGAGAGAAGAGCGAACTCAATGATTGGTTTACAAGAGTATGATGGGGAATTTAAACCATTTCACTCTATCAAGCGATATGATCTATGCCAACTAGAAGTAGAAGTGGTGAATACACCAGAAGATGATTTATCTGTATGGGAGAAAGAGATTGTGATGTACAATGTTGAGTGAGCTACCCCCACTAATATCTAAAACTCTTGGTACATAGATGTGTGACAGTACCTTGAGCATGGTATTTTACCCTCTAATTTTTCAGTATGATAGAAGAGGGTAGTTATTTTAAAAGATTTATCTTACTATTTGGTATATGAGGTGATTTTTAGAAAGCACCATGACAAAGCCCTACTCAAAATATTAGAAGTAGTGAATTCAAAATAGGTGTTGTGTGACCTTCATGATGGAACATTCGCAGGACACTTTGTGGGTGACACAATAGCACACAAAGTGATGGGGCCAATTTTTATTGGCCTGCACTATTCAAAGATGCTCACGCATATTCCTACATGTGTCTGGTCTTTTAGAGGTGTGCAGGTCGAGGAAATAAGTTAACTGCCCTATTGCATCCTATCACTATGGAAGAACCATTTCAACAATGGGGTGTGGATGTTATTGGTGAGATTTTTATGCACTCATCAAAGAAACAACAATATATTCTTACTGGCACAAACGAATTTACGTAGTGGAAAAATTAGTTCCAATAAAGCAAGTGAATGATCAATAAGTCATAAACTTCCTCATACATAATATCATTTCCAGGTTTGGCATTCTCACTTCACTTGTTTTTGACAATGCAACTTATTTTTTTTTCATTGAGATTATATTTACATTGGAAAATGGTATTATATGGAAACAGTCTGCTAATTACCATCCAAAGGGAAATGATCTTGATGAGTCCACTAGTAAGAACATTATTCGTTAAATCAAGAATACTATTTTCTCTTAACAAAGGAACTAGAAATCTTCTTTGGTGAACATTTTATGGGTTGAATGAGTCACGTGTGAGCCTTCCTTCAATACGTCTCCTTACTTCCTAGTGTATGGAAAAAAATCCATCCTACACCCAAAAATATGTTTTCCCTCCATTCAACTTTCACAAGAGTCCCAAGGTAGGCCATGCCTATTGGCTAAAATTAGGATAGTCACCCTTCACAAGCTACTAGAAGGAAGGCACAATCTAAAGAAAAATATTCCCTGCATTAGATTCATACCAAGATATGGTTTAATAAGAAGTCTATAGGAAAAAATGAATTTAGTGTGGGTGACATGGTATTCAAGTGGGAGAAAGCCCACAAAGACAAAGGTAAACATACTAAGTTCTAGTCCCTATGGATAGGGTCGTATACCATGCATGACGAGCTTGGCCAACACACATATCATATCCAATATTAAACGAGAAGGTTGAATTTCTTCTTGTTAATTGAAAATATTTAAAACAATATTTTCAATCATGGGCTAGGGTTCTGCCCTACCTTATGTACATAGTTTGTTGTTTTGGTTGTTTATTTTGTTTGGTATTGCATTTCGTTTCCCATTTATGTAAATAAGTGTCATGTGTAAATGTGTTTTCGAGCTTCATTGTGTGTGGCTGAATTGAAAATATCCTTGTGACATTATAATATTTGGATAACCTTCGTTCCTTGTTCTTTGCTTTAGTTACTTCTTTTGGTCACTGATGTTCTGATGGAAACTACAATCCTTTTGTAGGGAGAGTTTTTTGTTCAGCCATGATACCTGTTTCTATTCTAGAAACCTTATTCCTATACTCGATGCTTTACGTTTAGGTGTTTCCACACTTATCCGATCAAGTAGATAAGGATAAGGGGAAAATTTTAAACGAGAAAACCTAAATCAAAAGTCTGTATATTATTCTCTGAAGGAACAACCTCTTTTTCTCTCGATAAGTAAATATCCCTCTTCTTCGCATGAATGAATAAGTGCCTATGCATAGTCCTATACAAAATGCATAAAAAATGGGTGGAAGAAGAGAAAGGATTTCTACATAGGTAGGTGAAGCAAGCAGCTCCATCGAGGTACTGGACTGGATCACTGGCAGCAGAGAAATATTTGTGTTCCTGTAGTGACTCTGCTAGGGTACACTCCAAGCTTACTAGTAGTGGAGCAACACTAGAGATGAAAAGCTATACTCTGAAAATCTAAATTTCATGAGCTATACTACATTATCTTGATTCGAAACATTGTGATTTTTTTGGATTTATGTTTGTTTTCAATCGAGAAATGACAGAGGGGCTATGTTTATAAACAGGTTAAGTGTGGAAACCAAAGTGATCTACATGATGAATCAATACTTCCTGAAGAAATAGACCCTGCATTAAATAATTAATTAAGGTAAACAAGCTAGAATTCAACCAATGTGTCACCAAGTGTTATCATTGATACAACACCATCCAAAATTTTGGCCTACATCCAAGTTTCAGAGCCTACTTCTAATTTTCATGTTGACATCCCAAGCATTAATAGTTATTACATGTTTTTTCTCTAAGTGTCCTTGTCCCATTTGCAAGAAAATGAAAATTTCATCGTTTAGCATGTGAAGTATCGCACAATGTACAAAATCTTGTTTTGGTGGTTTCAAATGGTAACATTTGTGTAAATGATTTGGTCTTACCATGTAAACGTGCATTGCAATCATTTCAAAAGTTTCAAGAAATGTCACACAATTGTCATCACGATCACCCCAAAGTGTATCTTTGTTGTCACACTTAGTGTAGGTCATCACAAATTTTTCACATTGAGGAAATGATGTTGTTAATGTGTTTTGAGTGTTCCATGTTGTTTCGTCAAGTGTTAAGTGTGTGATGATGATGAGGAAGGTGTCCAATAAGGATACCATGCTAGAAGACATCTCTATAGCTGAAGATAAAAGTTGATCAACCAGGAATAAGAAAAGGGGCATGAGTTTCAGACAATAGTTCAAGATATAATAACATCGAAGACTCCTCATCTCTAAGCCATATGGAGGTGGAAGCATAGATCATCTTCAAGTAGACATAAAGAAAGCAACAACAAAGAATAGCTTGACATATCCATGTCATCATGTATTCCATGTCATCAGTGTCATATCATGTCATGAGAATCATGTGGAACATCATTTTGTGGATTATGTAAATCCTTATTTGAAATATATTAAAAAGTGGAAGTCAAAAGGACATCATGTACATAATTTAAAGAGTAATGAAAGAGTTGAAAATTAATAGGGCAGTCAAACAATCAGGGGCATAGTCCAAGATTCACAAGGGAGGTGAAGAATCACCCCATTTGTTATATATACACCCTCATTGTACAATTAAAGGAATTTCCACCTTGGCTTTTCCCATAACGCATCAGAGAGACATAGTTAGTACTTTTGGGGAGTAAGTAGTGGCTCCAACACTCCACTATTCGAGCAAGTGATGTTCATTGTATACATGAATCTTTGGAAGTTTACTTAATATTTGAATCCTGATGGACAACATTATTTTGATGCATGGATTATGAATATTTGTAAGACTGTTTTGTAATTTCTTATGATTCATGTCTTCTTTCCACCTATACTAAATTAGTTGAACTATTTCAATTATTTTAGTGCTTATCATATCGATAATGTGTTGTAAGGGTTGTAATGCTTGTTACATATTTGTGGACTATTCTGCTAGATGTTAGAAATTTTTTTCATATGCGTGTGCTTCTATTAGAGTGGTACTATAACCTATTTCTCATAGGCTCACTTCCTATTCCATCCACAATAGAAGAAAATTAATTTTATTTCAAAAAAACATTCACCAGACACACTTAGTTTCTTTTCAAAGGCATATATGTGATTATCTCTCTTGTTGACAGCTAAATCCAAGGAAAATGTTTAAGTAGATGGCAACTAGAATGTATTCCAGATGGGGCTCCTACACCAAACAGTGTGAGGTATAATTGAGACCTTATATTGGGGAGACCCCTTTGAATGTTGGAAGCTACAACACTGTCAACAAGAGAAAAGAGGATAAAAACACAAAACAAACAATACACAACTTGATAACAAATTTCACCCATCTTAGGCTACATCTTCTGGTCAAACTTTCAACAGTGGTCACTTTATTAAAATTATCAATTGTTTAATACATCAGTTTACAACCTTCATACTAAAATACTAACACTTCCATGCTAATGATAACACTCAAAAACCATTTTATAAGCTCTTGTTGCACTCAAAAATGCCTTCAAATGACCAATAAAAGCCTATTTTTTCATTTTGCCATTTTAACTTCTCTACAAAACCACTAGAACTTCAAATCATTCGAGAAAATGGCTCTGAGGTTCAATGGTTAGGCATGTCGGTTAATTTTTGACTGATCAGAGGTTTGAACTAGAAGAGTTAAAAAAAATTGCGCATATTAAATAAAATTTTGAATGGGGTCGTTGGCCCCAACCCTTTTATCCCTGCCATGGTCACATGGGATTGCATGGGACTGTAGACCATTGGCTCTGCTCCCTTAGCCCTTCTTCCACAATTATTTATCATTCAATAAAATCATAGCTCGTTTTCCCATCCTACACACCTTCCTCTGATGTTTGCGAGCTGGTCACGTGGTAACTCATATAACCAAGAGTCAGGTTGGACCGACTAGCCCACCAACTTGGTGTGTTTAACTCCAACCAATCGAAATTTTGCGCCATAAATAAAAATTTTCCATATTGGTTTACAATCGGCTCATGTGGTGTATTGGTAGAGTTCCCTATTCATTGGTTGGAGGTAAGAGGTTCAACCCCTATGGATGCTTGTTCAGCCTAATAAATTTTTGGCACAAAACCTGAGGCCACATGGTAGCCTCTCATAGGGCCACGTGGCTCCCTATAATTGGCCAATGTGGTAGCTATGATTGTCCCACACTACAACTATCTTGCTAACGTCAGCACCACATTCCCTCTTGCAATTGGCATGTTTAATGTTCGTACACCAATCAATTCATGTCACATGCCATACCACGTCAGCAGTCGTACGCTGCCTTGTGACAGTGTGTACTGCCTTGTCAAACGAGCAAGTTGGATTTTTTCTGTTCAGAAAAAACTTCATAATGTCATAAATTTCTCATACATTGTAGGATTTATGTGGTTGAAACCTCATTGGAATCACCGTGAGGAGCTCTAGAACTTGGTGCTAGTTTTGGGAGAATTTGAGCACCTTGATTTTTGTGCATTTTCCGAATCTCGTGGATCATATATATATTATTTTTTTAGGATTATATTTTTTTATAATTTTTACAAGTAATTAAGAATGTTTAGGGATTTATGTCTCCATATGGATATGACTGTTTAGACTGGAAATAAAAAGGTCATGATAGTTAAATTCAATAAAATTGTTTACAATAATTTCATATACGATAATAAAAACTTGGACGAAGTTCCTTAATATGAATTTCTCATAATCGATAATCATAACAAGATCATTACAACATCAATAAAAGGATAAATTGAGGTTGGAAAGTTTAATTGTAACTCAATAGAGCTTTCGATATGGGATAATTAAAAAAGCCTCTTTGATAGGCATTTTTCTCCTATTAGTTTGTATAGATACAAAGCTTATGGATGTAGTATCTTTACATAGTCATAGAGAAAGATAAAGTAGATTGAAACTAATTTGATAGCCTATAATTTCAAAATTAAAGGAAATACATAGTATTCTATAATCCTCATAGAAGCAAGTCTTTCCCCCCATTAAGACCGCAACTATGACAAGGTACCTAATGTACACCATGAAGTTAAACAACATGGGAGACGAGAGACGAGTCCTAACACCGATTCAAACTCCAGCGGAAATGACCTTCATCTCAAATGGAAATGGCATAAGGATGTGTAGTCTTACCTAAAACATTGGGGAATGAAGGATCATTTTATAAAATAAGGATAATACTAAATGTATTATTATATTGAAATCTAAGGAAAAAATGTGGTGGGATAAAGTGTTATAGTGGAAAAAAATTAAGATATCATAAGGAAGTGATCACCCTTATTTAAAAAATAAAAAGTATCTTTGTGTTTTCATGAATATAAATAATAAAATAAACATCGTTAAAAAATAACTTAATTGTGTTTGTGCTTTCTTTCAAGAGATAAATTATGTAGAGATTTTTGAAATGTCCACATAGTGTATCTCCAAAAATGAAAGCACAATTATAAGAATTATTTTTCATGAATTCGATAACAAAATTTGATGTTGGTGAAATTGAAATACATTGGTATGAAAAAGTTTGTCACCTTTGTGACACTAAGAGAGTTGTAAATAGAAAAACATTTCCTATTAGAATGACTTGGATATATTAAAATTAGATCTCAATTTCAAAAGATTTGTTGCACAACCAACCTTACTAACACTATAACTAATTGAAATTATGATGATCTTAAAACCTTTTCCTAATAATTTTTTGAGAGAAATACAACCTTAAAAATTTTCTCCTACTTTTTTTTATTTCTAGACTATCAGGGTTGGCCCAGTACTGAGGTCATGACTAAGTTTTATTTGGCTCTTAACAAATTACTAATTTATTTCCCAGCACTTAAACTCCACTATTTCAGGTTACGTAGGTCCCTAACACCACCCCTACTTCCTTCACCCCTACTCTACTTATTAATTCATTTAATCTCATTAATATAATTAACAAAAATATTTATTTTATTTAAAATATTATATTTATAACATAATATTAAAGATAAACTTAGACCGATTTTCCTTTTTTCTTATCACACTCAATACCAATAATAAATATTATTACTATAATTTTATTTAATAATAAAATATAAAATTATATATATATATATATATATATAGAAGTGGGTCTTTCCCCTATTGAGAGCCTAGTTATGACTAGGCTTCTGTTGTACAAGAACAAGCTCAATAGCATAGGAGACCATAGACTTCCTAAGCTAGCCTCAAATTCCAGCCAAAACCACCTAAGGCTTAAACGAGGTTGTTATAAAGACACCAGGCCCTGGTTAAACCATTGGAAGATTGATGAGAATGTTGCATTGCAAAACATCAATAACATTAAAAAAATTGTTACTTCTAAGTTCAAAGAACAAATGTGGTGTGAGAAAGATCTAGGAACTAAAAGAAAATTACGGTTTTATAAGGAGTTCATCAACCCCACCTTAGAATATCAAAAGTATCTCTATGTTTTAACTAGCTCAAAGAAGAAAATTAATATAGCCAAGATTAGAACGAACTCTCATGAGCTCCATAGTGAAACAGGTTGTTGGAGAGTTCCTAAAACACCATGGATGGAAATGATCTGCCATCTCTGTGAGAATATGAACATCGAGGATGAAAATCACTTCCTCTTAGAGTGCCCCACGTACAACCACATTAGAGCTCAATTTCATAATCTTTGTTGCAATACTGACCTTCCTAGCCTTTTACGATGTCAAAATTATAGTGAACTCGGGAGGCTTCTCTCCAAGCTTTTTGAACATAGGAATAAAATCTTAAATCAAATTGCTTTTCTTCAAGTCCGATAAACTAAAGATTGATCTCAGTGGACGTTAACCACCATCATCATCATATATATATATATATATATATATATATATATATATATAATTACATATATAATTTTTATTTATATAATTAAAAAATATTTGAAAATTATCTATTCAATTTATATATCCGATTCTAAATATAAAATACAGACTTTACGATACTATTTTAAATATAAAAATTGTTATTGTTCGCGGTAGCCATTAATTACTTTTAATATTGTATATCTTTCCACGACCCTATTAAATTTAAGTTGCGTTACATTTCTTCCGACGACTCTGTTAAACTCAAATTGTCAACATTGTTCGAGATTCACAAATTCAATGTTTAACATTAAGTATCTCTCCACGACCCCTATTAAATTTAACTTGCGTTTTATTTCTTCCCACGACTCTGTTAAATTTAACTCGTGAACATTGTCCAAGATTCCCAAATTCAATATTTAAAATCATAAGTATTTTCTAACGTTTATACATTACATATAAAGAGCATTTTGAGGTAAACTTGCCTGTAATTATATATTTATAATAATAATTTATATTTTAAAATTATCATAAATTAGATACTAAATTGGTGATGAGATTTGTGAGATAGAAATTCATTAATTTAATCCCTAAAAATTATAAAAATATTTACAAATTAAACAATTTAATAATTGAAATAATATTATCATATAAATAACTTAATTTTAATCTTTACGAAATTTATTATTTTCAAGTAATTGATGTTTAATATTTTATTTTATTTTTATTTTGAATATAAAATATTTTTTAAAAAGAATTTATATTATAAAAAAAAAATTAAATGTAAAAAATTATATAAAATTAATAATATATTTAACTATATTAAAATAAAAATTATTTATCATTATGATAAAAAAACTTGAAGTACAAAAACATAATGAAACAATTTATTTAAATCTACAAAGGTTAATTGTTTATAGCAATTAGTTTACATTAAAATTGCAACATGTTATTTAGTAAATAACTTGATTTTACTAAAGACGTGATTACAATCATCATAACATTGTTTATTGAGAGGATAATCTATAATACCATTAGTGAGGGGTTAGTTAACTTTGTCCTTTCACAAAAAAATTGATTGGAGGTTAAAACTAATGGTTTTATTTTGTCTCCTTAAATTAAGAGGTACAATGGTATTTTTTTTATTTTAATATCATTATTGACGATGTTTATTTCATAAAATGTGATACAAAATTTGAATTTATCTCATGTTTGCTAATTGCTAAGAATTTTGTGAGTTTTAACTAATTTTGTAAGTAAACAACATGAAGTATTTATTCTATGAAGTTCATTTAGATTTATATATCGACATTTACTACATTTGAGACTTATCAAGTTTTTTTGGTGACACTATATTTATAGGTGGTTGAGGTCATTTTGTAACACTAGGTTTGTGGGCTGTCAAGGTTGTTCAATATATTTTTAACATAGTTTTCAAGCTAATACATTAAATATGTGGGTGATTAAGGTTATGATAATCTCACCTAGGCTTAATAGTAAGACACCACATTTTATGGTGATAAATTCATCGATGGTCATATTTAGTTCTTAGTGGTCTAAGTTGAAGCATTTAGGGTTATCTAGCTAGACAAGTACTTAGGGTAATCTAGGGTCATCCACTAAATATTAAAAGTCGTGTCAACACTAAGAAGTGCCTCTTTTGTTAAATTTACATCCATGATCATCCACCAAGTGTAGTAGGTCTAGGTTGAAGGATTGAGTATTATTTAATATGTCAAATTCAATAAATATCAACCGAGCTTTTCCACTTGATTATTTAAACAATCTTTGAGGCTTGATTGGACAATTTCTTCTATCATATTTACATCCATGATTATCCATCCAATGTCATAGGTCTAAATTGAAGAATTGAGGAGTATTTAATCTGTGCAAATTCTATCAAATTCAGTGAATATAATCCATGATTTTCCACTTTGTTTTATAAACAATCTCAAAAGGTTAAGTTATAGGGTCAAGGGGTGTATATCTTATTAAATTTATATACATAGTCAAAAATTGTACATTCAAATATAGCATGCCATATTCACCAAATATTTTCCATTTAGATCTCAATATATCATTTCTTGAGATGAATTGCACTCACAACATTCAACCAATATTTTTCATTGAGTTGCATCGCATCAGTGAGACTGGCATAGATCATCAATTCAAATTCACTCCACAACATTCATTGAGTTTACCTATAAATCCACAACATTCATTAAGTTTATCTATTAACATACATCACATTCTCTAAAATCCCTTGAATATTATATAATTATATATACATTATGACATACTCTATTCAATATAAACTTCCATATTCTCTAACAATTATCCAAAATTTATATAAATTAAGTTGAGCACCTTTTTTAAAATTATACTATAGCATAAGTTTTTTTCCCTATGTTTTTATTTGAAAACACTATTCACCATCACCATGTAGCTTTATTTTCATATGTTTTTATTGCAAAACATTATTCATCATCACCATGCAATAACACCATTACCACATGTAATAACACCATCTGCATATCCACAACACCCTCCATTGTCATAATATTCACCATAAAACCTTATATTACAATCCTTTTACAAACGAGCACCACCTATCATTATCATATATTCAAGGAAAAAGCACTATTCTAACCCTAGGTTTTAGTTGGACATTAATGAGGCTACTTAAGGAGTTTACTTTTAAAATATTAAAATAAAGTCCATCCTTCCACTATGATGAAATGGATTTTATAGGGTCGCATGGAGAAATTATACATTAGCGATGATGTGTTTGGTAGGGTGGAGTGAGAAGTAACATTTTTTTGCCATTTCAATCACATGAAAGAGATTTTTTTGATTATATATATATATAAGCAAATTAATTATAATACAAATTTCATTATAATTTTCTTGTCAACTTAGCAGTAGTGATAGTCACAAGTGATTTCTATTACTAAATTTATGTCGATTCATCACATTTATTTAAGGAAAGTCACATTACCTAAAGTCCACACTGGTCATTTTTAAAAAGAAAAACATTCAATCATACTAAATTTCTCTAAATCTTAGTTTAAAATATTTGCTTGAATAAAATAAAAAAGAAAATCTCTTAAGAAAAATTTTTACGGCATACTCTAAATCCATAATAATTTTATTCTTAACCCATAATTGTAACACCCCTGAGCCTATGAACAATTGACATTTATTTTTACTGGTTTTTAATTTAATTTCATTTTAATGGCTTTATGTAAAGCCTGCTAACTTAAATTAACATGGAAGTGTAAAGTAAGGTAGGAATAAATGTTGTGGTTATCATTTATTATGTTAAATTATGTCTAGATAAGGAAATGACGAGAAATATTTGATAAAGAAAATATCAATCTCAAAGTGGTTGCCAGTTACTTCCTCCTTGGAGGCATTTAAGGAAATCCCTCGGTTGGGAAACACAAAAATGTTATGATAGGAAGTTGTATGGAAGACAAAAGAAGCCTCTAACTTGATGTTGTTAAGAGTTGTAAGGGTCTTCTAGAGTTGGTGGCAGCTAGTGGAGCCCTAAATAAACATTCTAGACTGGACTGGATTCCTGAGGTCTAGGTTACTATCACTAATCACTCTATAATCCAGGAGGCTTGGCGAGAGATCTGAACGTTATTGCAAGTCTCACAGGTTGGGTGGCTAAAAGTCTATTCCTGGAAAATCTCTTTAGCGGGATTGAGTAAACAAATATGTGTACATTATGGAATTAGCTACAAGAACATGTTGTATTTGATGTTTATTAGAAAACCTATAAATATATGTTTACCTTTAAAGAATGTTTGAAAATTTATGAAATTCAGTAAATGAATATTTTGTAGGTTAACAGTGACATATATTCTTGATATGAATTTAGTTATATATATATATATAAGGGATAAATAATAGAATATTCTTTTATATTATTATCTATGGAGGAATCAGATCGGTAATAAAAATTTGTTAACTTATTTGAGGAAGAAAGGCAGAGTATCCTTCTCTTACCCTTTCAGTTTGAAATACAAAAGAGAATGGATTATATAAGTGTATTTATTAGTATGTCATATAAAAATTGAAAGCCATTTTGATTTAAATCTTGTGTGGAGTATTTCCATTTTCTGTTCTAAAAATCACAAACCCAAATGAGAGGAAAAAAAGTTGTGTCCTTTAAACTTCCGGGTGGTGCTACACTATGTAAAAGCCATCAAAATACAAGAACGTGCATGTAAGACTCTCGCGTATGTTGATATTCCTCTAGGTAAGAACCAGAGTGGAAAACATTTTGTCCCTTTGAAATATGGTTGGTACTAAGAACTAGGACCTATTCTGGAACCATATTATGTCCTCACTAGTGCCCATCTAGATGTACAATGGTAAGTTAACACAAATATATACCGAAATAACTTTCCTCTGGGAATGGAAACCTGATACTCAAAATACCACACAGGAAATGGTCAGAGCCAAGAATCACGAAGAGAATTCAACCATGAAACAACAGTCCAGGCATGAAAAATAATTCCTCCATATATAAACAATATCATTTTCCAGTAAAACATGCATACACATAGTAAATAAAAAACTGAGATAAATTATATATAATCCACATAAAACTCCATGAATTTTTTTTAAGACCATTCAGATTCAAACTCAGAGTATTTAAAGAAAATATAGTACACAATTCTGAGCTGATGATGCCTCTTAATTCCCAAGCTAGTGGAAATATACAATAGAAAGACTCAACATGTAGCTGATATGAAATAGGCCCTTCAAATATTAGAAGAAAGTATTTAACAAAGGATAAAACCTAGATACACAAATAAGCATGTAAATGTTGTATTATAATTAGACAGAAAACCCTTCAACAAATCTTTCACACCTTAAGGAGAGGTAAGTGTCCAGAACATGGAGCATAAAAAATTCCAACTAGTCTAAGCATAACCCACAAGCTGTATTGACTCAATATTAAATGATATGAACAATGTCGAGAGGGTACATGCAATCAATAGAAAGTACTACAAGCAAAAGATATAGAAGATAAGAAAATGCGAGAGTCAAACAATTACAAAACCAAGGTTAAGTTTACCTTTGAGGGGTGTTCGTTTGGAACGGTGAACATCTGCATGATCACCTTGGCTACAGAAAAACTAGGTAATCCAACCTAGAATTTCCATGGTGACATACAACATCTAAGGAGATAGAAAATCACCATGGCGCAAAGTGTGACTCCTTAGAATTAAAGGTCATAGTAATGTAGCGGACAATTGGAATGAATAAGAAGCATGTTGCAGCCATAAGAACATAGCAAGGACACAACAAACACTAGAAGGAAGAAAAAGGATATCGCTAAGGGTTCGAGCAAAAACATGAGAGAAAAATAATGGAGTTGTGGCAGAAGGGATCAGAATAATGAATCCAACAATAGACAAGGGTGGGATCGGTTACCTCCAACCATCCCTTGCAGCCACCACCGTTTGATGAGAGATAGTACATGTGGATGAACAAGATGAAACTGGAGTTGAATGCTTGGGGATTCAAAAATACCAATAACTTGCACGTGGGGAAGTCTGAAGAGTTCTTAATTGTAGATAGGTGGGATAATTAAGGAAGGGAATAATCACTAATGTACCAAACACAACCAAGAATCTGATGTCATAGTAGTGACCAGATAGAATCAAATCTACAACCCCATTATAATGGTTATGCCACCCCAAACTATAGGAAATACCACATATTAATATACTCATGAACTATAAGAGAACATTACAATTAAAGTTTTGATGATATATTACTCGTCATCGTGAAATGTTACAACCAAGTTGATATCATAGCCTGGATTCTTAAATTACTTTCATTATCAGGTTAGACCATGTTTGTATGTATATTTGAAAATGATTATAACAATAAAACAATAAAAAATAATAATTAACCCTATAGAAATAAGTTTATACTTCTTCTCCTATTGTTTTTACATTATTCAGTTCCGGTTATTTTTAGTGGATGACTGTTACAAGTGGTATTAGATCCTAGTTGAAACACTATGGCCGAGTTTGGGAAACTGATTAATAATTCATGTATTGTGATCACAACAAAGAAAACAGAGACAAAAGGTGAAGGACAATAAATATGATGCACATGGGCACTGAAAGTACACAACTTACACTATCGACAAGAGAATCACACCCTATATCTAGTGTAGGAGCTATCCTAAAGGTATGGGCATAGCTAAAAGGAGATCAAAAAAACCAAAATTTTATGTTAATGGAATTTTTTTAATAGCTAAGAACCTAGACGGCCAATATTTAGGCAGATAATGATAAGTTAATGTGATAAAAAGAGTGAATACTAAAGAGTGTGTCAAATCTTCAAAATCATATAACTTCAATACCTAGCTCTAGTAATGAATAACAGAACAAGGAACGAAGCCAGGGAGGTGAAAATGTGCCTGAAGGGAGCCATACTTAGCGGTTGGATCAGGATAAGGGTGGAAATGAGGAAGATTCTAAAAATGTGTCACACCATCAAAATAATAAGAAAGAAGAGACTGAATTAAAAGGTGAATTCAAAAAATAAAGCCTCCAAATTTTGACGGCAAAATAGAGGAAGTTGCAGAAGCAGGGTTGATTAACATCAGTAAATATTTTCGAATTTATGAATACGATGACAACCTGAAATCAAGGTTAGTAATTTACCAACTCTAAGGTAAGGCTACACTATGGTGGCAAGTAGTTAAGGTAGTGCATGAAATTGATTAACAAAAGGTAAATTGGGGAGATTTTCAGAAATATTTTAAGGAAAAATATTTGAGTGAGCAATTTTATGATGATAAAGCAAAGGAGTTTCATGAAATTTGAGTGGGACAACATTTTATGGATGATTTTGTGGCTAAATTCACATTTTTATTAAGGTATGTACCTTATGTTTAGGAGGAAAAGGCCAAAGTACAATAGTTTATGTGTAGCTTACCTTCCTTTACGAAAGAACGATTAGAATTTGATAATCCAAAAATTATGGATGAAACCATAATGAAAGCATGAATCTGCTATCAAAATATGAAGCAGAAGGGTGAAGACAGTAAATCATGGCCTAACAAGAAAGCATAAAAAAAAATTCAGAACATCAAAATTATAAAACGAGGTAATTTTAGAAATATACATAAGAATCAACCAACTAAATCTTTTTGGAGAATTGAACATAAATATAAGTCACAGAATGATTCAAAACAAATGAAGGCCCCTAGTAAACTAGATTGAATCAATTGAAAAAACCTCCACTGCAGTGCTGGGGATGTGTCTTTCCACATTATTACAAAAATTGTCCCCACTATACTAGAGAGGAGCGAGCTTCGAAAATTCACGAGGCTTCCACCATTGGTGAAGTGGCACGAAGTATACCTAGAATTAATGTTGCCCTGGATGGTCATCAAGAGGATTACCACCCAACCATGATCAATTTTTAAGGTAATATTTTTAATCATGTTGTGTCGATTTTAATAGAGCCGGGAGCTAGTTTAAATTATATCAGTCCAAAAATAATTGAAAAATGTCACTTGCAAACTAGTAAATTTAAAAATTATTGGCTAGTGCAACTAGCCACTGGGACTAAAATAAGAGTGAAAGATAATGTAGATAAATGCCCCATTGAATGATCTAGTTTTATGCAGGAACACAAAAAAATATACATGTAACCATAAATACAAAGATGCAGCAGAAATAACAGTTCATTTCATTAATATCAAAGAACTAAAATTTGCTTACAAACAGAATGGAAATAAACTAGCTAGGGCATTGGTAGCTTATCTCTAAGAAGAGATGTGGAAGCTCCAAGCCTTTGAACTGTGTTAAAATGAGGCTCGAGGACCTATTTATTATTTAGAAACAATGGAAAACCCTAAGCATCCAAAACCCTAACCCTAGGAGATGAAGCGCCAAAACTATGGGCACCATTTCGGTAAATTGGTGTTTCAACATCCTGAGGACGTAATTTTTTCATACAATCTCCATTTGATGCACACCATACCTCGTTAAAAAGATCTATCTGAGGACTAAGAGTTTTGATATGAGCAACATCGGTACATGGACGGATGTTGCTCCCGGTGTTCCCAAAAAACGTTGTTTAGGGCCTCAAAACAGCTCCGGAAGTTCAGGACTCGAAAAACTACTAAAAATAGTAAGTTGTGTTAAAAATAAAGAACTGAAAGAGACAATAGTGGGGCCCCAAGTGGAATACGCAGGTGGTCACCAATATCCACCTGGATCATTCCTTCTCGCTTAGAAAACAATGGTCCCCATTGCATTGAGTTCCTCCATGAGATGAGGAAACTTTTGCTGAACTTGGTCCCTGGTGAACCACTTGCCTTGGTGCAGGAGTTAGCCAACTTTGATAACTCGATATAGTTGGATCTTCTGTTGGTGAGTGTTCTTGATTTGCATGTCCATGATAAAATATGTGGTGGCCTGTTCTATGAAATTTGTGTTTAACTTCGTTGGTGTGAGTTGTTCTGCAATGTCAAAGGTGTCTAGTAGTGGTGGGAAGTATGGACGAAGGTAGTTCACATTGAATACTAGGTGCAGACCAAGGAATGGTGGAATATTGAGCTCGAAGGCATTGTTCCCTACATCCTTGGTGATGGTGCACGACCCATATCAAAGTGGGAGAAGCTTGTAGTGGGGTCCAGTGAGGCGCTCCTTCTGCAAATGTAGCCACACTTTGTCATCCACCTAGAAGTTGCGTGGCACCTGATATTGATTATGTCGTTGCTTGCACTTAGTATTGGCTCTGTTCAATATGTCATGAACCTGTTGGCGAATGTGCTGAATTCGCTTGATGAAGTTGTTTACTTTGTCAGCTTGAGACTTGACATGAGTTGAATCGGCCTGAGTAGTCGCAAATGGTATGGATATGTCAATGGGGCATAGTGGTTGGAATCCAAAGCCCACCTGGAAGGGGCTGTGGCTGGTTGAGCTACGGAGAGCCCAATTATAACTATGTTGTACATAAGGGAGGATCTCATCCCATGTGCGTGGATTCTTTGAATTGTACATGTACAGAATGTGTAAAATCATCATGTTGACGACCTCTATCTCACAATCAGTTTGGGGATAGAAAGTTATGGATTTAGTGAGTTTGGTGTCCAGCATTGACCAGAGGCTGGACCAAAATGGGCTGAAGAACCTATTGTCCAGATATGATATGATAGACTGTGGGATCCCAAAATGCACCCACACTCATTCAAAGAAGAGTTTAGTAGTGCCTTCTAAAGTGATATTCTTCTTGCAAGCCACCATAATGGACATCTTTGAGAATCTATCGACGACCACGGAAACACAATCGTTTCCATGCTTAGTAGAAGGAAGGCCCGACATGTAGTTCATGAAGATGGATTCCCAAGGTCGACTAGGGGTAGGTAGTAGGGTATAGAGGCCTTTCTTCTTGATGGTTAGTTTGGCAATGGCCCAAGTAGTGCAAGATCTGATGTATTTCCCAACATCCTGTCAAAGGTTCAGCCAATAGAAATAATTTTGCAGTACTGCCACTGTTTTCTCGACCCCTAAATTCCCAATGATTCAGCTGTAGGGTGCTTCCCATATCATCTTGGCACGCTCGCTTGAAGGAACACAAAGGTGTCCTAGGTGACATAACAGTGCATCTTGGAGGTGAAAATTTGGAACTTGGGTACCCCCCAAGAGGGCCTTATATGTGTGGCTAAATTCTGGATCATTGTTGTAGAGAAGCGGCCAATCAGACGTCTCATGCCCACAAGAGTTGAGAACGGTGGTTAGCACCATGATCGGTGGCCTGTTGAGGAAACCTACAACATTATTGGTGCTACCCTTCTTGTACTTGATGTTCAAATGACATTGTTGTAGATATGTGGACCACTTCTGAGGGAAAGCGTTTTGCAACTTCCCTTCTGTCTGTATGAACTACAGGGGTTGGTGTTCTATGTGGATGATTGTTTCCTTCCACAAAATGTAATGCTTCCCTTATCAACAAGCCCGCATAATGGAATACATTTCTTTGTCATAAGTGGGATACTTGGGAACTATGTTAGACAATGTCTCACTGTGATATGCCACTGGATGCCCATGTTGAGTAAGAACTGCCCCAATAGCATAGTCAGAAGCATTTGTCTCAATCTCAAATGGTTGTTGCAAGTCTAGTAATGTGTGCACTTGGGCAGAATAGAGGCTATTTTTCAATTCTACGAACTCCTTTTGTTGAGATTCCAATCAGAATAATTTTTCTTTCGCTCCTCCCTTGCTGACTTGACTTAAGGACCAAGTGATATGAGAGAATCTCAACATGAACCTGTAGTAGAAATTAGAAAGAACCAAAAATATGTGAAGCTCTATTAGAGTGGTTGGGGCTGGCCAATCCTGAATGACTTGGATCTTGGTTGGATCCACATGCACCGCCCTTTCATCAATAATGTATCCCAGATATTGAACCTGGGTCATGAAAAAAGTGCACATGCCCAAACTGGCACACAACTTGTGTTGCCACAATGTTTAGAGGACTTGTCGTATGTGGTGGAGGCGCTCTTCCCAAGTCTAGCTAAAGATCATAATGTCATCCAAGTACACCACAACAAATGAGTTGGTAAATGGCTGCAAGATGTCTTCCATCAAACTCATGAAGGCTGCGAGATCATTCATCAACCTAAAAGGCATGACCATCCATTCGAGAAGGCCCTCCTTGGCTTTGAAGGAAGTCTTCCACACATCAGAGGGTTCGATTGCTACCTAGTGATACCTAGACTTCAAGTTGATCTTGAAATATTTCACCCCTTTGAGTTGGTCCAAAAGGTCATCAATATTTGGGATCAGGTACCTATTTTGGACAGTGATCTTGTTCAGCGCCTGATAGTCAATACAGTCGCCAAGTCCCATCCTTCTTCTGTATCAACATGATCGGGCTCCCACAGGGCGATGAAATTTTCTAGATGTGACCTTTCTATAGCATCTCTTGAATCTGCCTCTTGATTTCATCGCTCTCCAAAATAGAGTGCTAATAGATTAGTCCATTGGGTAGCAGTGCTCTTGGCCTTAGATCAATGGGGTGCTTGACCTGACAGTGTAGAGGCACCCCTGTGGGTGAGCTAAAGATGTCCCTATACCCCTCCACAACCTTGTCCATTTGCTTTTGTCATGAAGAGGAGCCTTGTCTAGAGGTCTCGGCCATAATATTCTTCTTTCCCTGGGGGTAGATCATGAGGAAAAAAAAATTCTTGGTTTCTGAAATGAGCTTACTACATTTTTTCACAGTAACCAAAGAGATAGCGATAGGCAGTGGTAACTCTGGTATCCTGTACAACTTATTTCCAAAAGTAACAATAACAGCATGAGGCCAGGACTCATACACAGCATGTCGCTTCCACAAGTATGGTTGGCCTAATAATACATCAAAAACATCAAGAGGAGCAATATCACATAATACCTCATCCATGAAGGGCTTGATGCTATAAGGAAGGTTGCACTGTTGGTTGACGCGAATATCCCATCCTTGGTGAAGCCACCTGATGGTGTATCGATGTGGGTGTGTTGTGGTTGGCAAACCCAACCACTTCACCATGTCTGCCGAAATGAGGTTCTTTTGGCTCCCATTGTAGACAATGAAATGTAGTGGGGAACCCTTTATCCACATCTAGGAGTGGAAGAGATGCTCCTCCTCCTCTGGATTTTCCGGTTCCTCCTTCTGGATCCTCGTAGTTGCAATAGTGGTGTTGGGCTCCGCATCAATAATCTGTTTCCCTCTGTCATTCCCCTTGTTAGGGCCTGATTTAGAGTCGAAGCATGCATCTGATTCAGAAGCCCTCATCTCGACCACCAACGACTGCTTGGCCCAAAACCAATTTGTGTTGTGAGTGGAGCTATTATGGAACTCAAACCACTTTCTTGTGTCCTTATTTGGCTTCACAGTGTTGTTCTTTTCTTGTGGCTTTGGCAGGTTTTCTTGGGCCGCCATGCCTTGGCTTTGTCCTTTGTTCTACAATTTGGGGGCATCTTTTCCTTGCTTTTGATTCACAGATCCAAAGTCTCACTTCTTTTGTTTCGATTTTTGGTTAATCTTGGTAGCATACTGGTATGTCGTACCAAGTGAGGAGATGTCGAGGAAATCCATTTCCTTTTGAATGTATCCGTGAAGACAAATACGACACTTTAGCACCAAATTTTTCTCCGAATATTTAATACCCAACTTTGTGCACAAGGTATGGAATAGATTTGTCAGCTCATGCACATCTTGATCCCTTTGTTGTCGCAACATGGTTCTTTGTATGTACTTCTCCTCATAGCTCCCCACAGGATAGTATTGTTCCTTGATGACATCTCAAAAATAATTCCAAGTGGGTACAAATTAGAACAGAGAGAGTTCTCTCATGTCCTTTTTCTCATAGTAGGTTTCCCACCAGTCCTTAACATGTGGGGTAACTTCGAGGAGTGCAAAAATAATTTTCTCCCAGTCGAAAAAGTCATGAACCAAGAAATATCCTTCTAATAGATTCAACCATCTATATATGAAATCTACATATATTTGACCCTAAAATATGGGAATGTCAAAGTTTACTTGTAACTTAAAGGGATTCACGCCTCCAGAGTGGTTGTTGGATGCAAATGCGTCGCCGGTGGGCAGTTGTTGAAGGATTGGGAAAAGTTATCCATCATCGCGTTCCTTTTTTTTTGAAGGGCCTCCTCAAGGAATATTTTGATAGGATCTCCTACTCCCTCATTTTTATTTTCATCCCCCATGGGAGATAATCATGGTTTGAGAGGTTGATCAGGAAAAGGTTCAACCAGATCGAGCCCTAACTCCTTATACCTCAACCTCGTTGGGGACATGTAAAGAAGGATGGAGAAAAATAAAACTGCTCTGATACCACTGATCTGTATTTATCCAGGAATGCAACATAATACACATGTAACCATAAATACAAATATGCAACGGAAATAACACTTCATTTCATTTATATAAAAGAGTTGAAATTTTCTTACAGACAGAATGGAAATAAACTAGCTAGGGCGTTGGTATCTTATCTCTAAGAAGAGATGTGGTGGCTACGGTCTCTGAACTATGTTAAAATGAGGCTCAAGGGCCTGTTTATTATTTATAAACAATGGAAAACCCTAAACATCCAAAACCCTAACCCTAGGAGATGAAGTGCCAAAACTATGGGCCTCGTTTGGGTAAATTGGTGTTTCAACTTCCTGGGGACGTAACTTTGGAATACGATCTCTGTTTAACGCACTCCACACCTCATTAGAAATATCTATCCGATGAATAAAAATTTTTATGTGAGAAACATTAGTCCATGCATCCATGTTTCACCCAGTTTTCCCAAAAAAAGTCATTTAGGGCCTCAAAACGGCTCCAGAAGTTCAGGACCCGAAAAAATGCTAAAAATAATAACTCGTACTGAAACTGAAAAACTGAAAGAGAGAATGGTGGGGCCACAAATGGAATAGGTGGGTGGCCACCAATATCCACTTGGATCATTGAAATAAAAGATGAGTTGATTGATTTATGTTTCAATGCGTTTCCTTTGGGGTCTTATGATATCCTAATAAGGATGAACTAGTTGGAAGAACAATGATCGTAGGTAAACTGCAAGGAAAAGACCATCAAATACCTTGATAAGGAGGGTTTTAGATAGGAGTTTAAAGGAGTTAAAGGGTCTATGGTGCTGCGACCAATCACTTCCTATTAGTTAGGAAAATTTATTCGTAAATGTTGTTTGATATATGTAGTCCAGGTGGGATTTACTAACTCCAAAGATATGATTTTTTCCTTGGGGGAATTGTGAGTAATTCAAGAGTTTGCTGGTGTATTTCTAGAGGAAATACCAAGGTTACCTCTGGAGAGATATATTTACTTCACTATAGAACTAATTCGAGGGCAGCTTTGGTATCTCGAACTGCTTACTGAATGAGCATACCCGAACTAACTGAACTTAAAATGAAATTACAAGAATTTCTCAATAAGAGTTATATTCTCCCAAGTGTATCTCCCTCAAGAGATATTGTTTTGATTTTCATGAAAAAGGATGACACCTTTAGATTATGTGTTGACTACAGACAACTTAATAAGAGAATTGTTAAAAAACAAGTACCCTTTGCCAAGAATTGATGACTTGTTCAATCAAGGTAAGTGAGATACAATGTTCTCTAAGATATATTTTTGATCTGAGAATCATCATATATGAGTAAAATAAAAATATATTTTGAAAACAGCTTCTAGGACCCTCTACGGTCATTATGAGTTTGTGGTTTTTTCCTTCGGGCTTACTAATGCTCCAGCCACCTTCATGAATCTTATGAATGGTCTATTCCATTTGTATATTTATATATTCATTTTATGTTTTATATATAACATCCTTATATACTCCAAGAATGAAGAGGAGCATAAGAAACATTTACAAATTTTATTGCAAACATTGATGGATTATCATCTATACACCAAATTCAGTAAATGTGATTTATACAAGGACCAAATACAATATCTAGGACATCTAATTTTTTTTAAAGGGATATACATGGATCCCAAACAAATTAAAACCATCATGGAATGGTCTATCCCTGCAAACTTTATTGACATATGTTCCTTTATGGGCCTGAAGGGATATTAACGATGTTTTATCGAAGGATTTTCCAAAATCACTTATCTTATAACGACATTGCATAAAAAGGGAAAAAAAAATTTAATGGACTGTTTAATGTCAATGTAACTTCAAGCTAATAAAATATTTATTAACCACTACCCCAGTATTAAGGATTGCAGACCTAGAAAAGGAGTTTGTGGTGTCTATAGATGCTTGTAAGGAGGGGGTAGGGGGAGTGTTGATGCGAGAGGCTAAGGTAATTTCCTATGAGTAAGTGAAATTAAAAGAACATGAACATAGATATCCTACATATCATCTAGAGTTAGCGGTAGTAGTGCAACGTTTAAAATTATGGAGGAATTATTTCTAGGTAAAAATTTTGTATTGAGGACTTATGATAGCAGTCTAACCGACTTCTTTAAACAACCCGACCTTAATGCGCGACAATCTAGGTGGAAAACCTTTTTGGGTGAGTTTGATTTTGACTTTAAACAGCTAAAAGGAAAATAAAATCACGTGGCATATGCATTAAGTATGAAATCACATGATTTATATGAAATTTCATATAGCTATACATAATTTAATTTTTTATATTTGATTAAAGAAGCTACTAGCAAGGACCCAGAATACAATTACTGTGGCAACAAACCAATGAAACCAATAATTCAGAACAATGGGGTAATTGCAACATAAACAAAATTAACTTATCAACTTTTAAAGGAAGGATATACGTCCCTACTCATCAATTTGTTAGGCTGTTCATTTTGGATGAATTAATAAGACGCCTTATGTTGCCCATCCTGGATATCAAAATGTGTTCTTTTCTATTAATAAAAGTTAATTTTGGCCCGTAATGTGAAATTATATCAAGGAATATCTAGCCAAATGTTTAGAATTCCAGCAAGCTAAATTTGAAAATCAACATCCAGCTGGGTTGCTTGATCTACTACCCATTCCAGAATGAAAATGAGAAGAAATTATTTTCGGCTTCATATCACGATTTCCTAAAACCAAAAAAAAAATGATTGAAATATGGTGGTGGTAGATAAATTGAGTAAATACACCCATTTCATTCATGTCCAATCTACATATAAAATTGGGCAAATCGCAGATGTATTTATGTGTGAAAATTTTAGGTTGCATGGGATGCTTAAGATTATGATTTCTGACAGAGATGTAAAATTTATTTATGTTTTTTGGAAAACTCTCTTTACCATTTTGGGATATCAAATCTAGTTTAGCATTACATATCACCGAAAAACTAATGGGAAAATAGAGCTAGTGGATTAAGTATTTTAGGATATGTTACGAATGTATGTAATGAAACAACCTAATAAATGGGAAGAATACCTCCACTTGGTGCAATTTTCTTATAATAACAACTATCACGAATCATTGAAACTAAGTTCTTTCGAGGTCATGTACAGGAGAAGATGCATAACACCCACCAATTGGGGTATTCCAGAGGAAGAGTTGAGATTGGGACCCGATATGTTGGAAGAAATGGAAAGCATTATCAAGAGAAATAGGTAGAATTTGAAAGCTTCTCACTATAGGAAAAAGTCATATGCAGATACGAAAATAAATTATATGGAATTTTAGGTACAGGATCACATGTACGTTTGAGTAAAACCCTAAAAGAGAAACCTTCAATGGAACACATGCATAAAATTAGCTCCCAGATATTGTGGACGCTTAAAAATATTGGAAACAATTTGACCTGTTCCATACTAGGTAGTGTTACCCAACTACATGCGAGTCCATAATGTGTTTCATGTATCATTGTTAAAAAAATATGTTTATGATTCTAGGCATATAATTAACTGTAAATAAGTATAAGTGAGAGAATTTATTTTGTAATTGGTTACGAAAATAAAATATGATTATTAGATATTAGACATTGATTACTTTTTATACATTGGAACAGGTGGATCCAGACGAAGAATTCCTGGTAGAACCCCTCTGTATTCTTGAATGGAGAGAAAGAATTTTATGGAAGTGGGCCATCATCTATGTTAAATTTTAGTGGAAGCACTTCAACCTGGAGGAGACTACCTGGGAAGACGAAATATGGATGTGGGAATCCTATCCTCACTAGTTTCAAGAATGTGATTAACCACCAAGGACAGTGTTTCTCTGAAGGAGGGGGGGAATGTAACACCCCTGAGCCTATGAAAATTTGGAATTTATTTTTACTCGTTTTTACTTTCCTTTTACTTTAATGTTTTTATGTAAAACCTGGTAACTTAAACTAATAAATAATTGTACATTAAGGTAGGAATAAATGTTTTGGTTATTATTTTATTGTGTTAAATTGTATCTAGCTAAAGAAATGACAGGAAATATTTGATAAATAATATTTCAAGTCCGAGGTGGTTGATAGTTACTTTCCTAAAATTTACTTCCTTCTTTGATGGATTTAAGGAAATCCCTTAATTGGGAAACCCAATAGTGTAATGATAGGAAGTAGTGTTCAAGAAGGAAGAAGCCTCAAAAAGGATATTTTTAAGAGTTGTAAGGGTCTTATCGAGCTGGTAGCAACCATTGGAACCCTGGATAAAGATTTTTTACTGGATTGGGGTCTTGAGGTCTAGAATGGTTACTGTCACTAATCACTCTGGAAGCTAGGATATTGCTAGAGGGCCGATATGGATGTAATTTTGAGTCTCACGGGTTACGTGGGTAAAAGTATATTCCTAGAAAAATTCTTTAGCACGACTAAGTAAACAAATAGGTATACATTATGGAAATAGCTACGGTAAAATTCCATATATGATGTTTATTTAACAACTTGTAAATAGACGTTTACCTTTAAAGAATATTTGGAATTTTATGAAATTCAAGAAATGCATATTACATGGGCTAACAATTACATCTATTCTTGATATTAATTTATTTATATATATAACAAATAAAGCATAGACTCTGTGTCTATATTATTTTATCTCGAACAATCAAATCAATCATAAACATTGGTTAAGTTCTTTGAGGAAGAAAGGAACACTATCCTTCTCTTACACTTTCGGTTTGAAATAATGAAGAGAATGAATTATATAGGAATATTTATCAATATTTTATATAACAAATGAAATAAATTGTTATTTAAATCTTCTGCAAAGTATTTTCATTTTCTCTTCTACATAACACAAACTCAAACGAGAAGACATCAAGTCATGCCCTTTAAAATTCTTGGTGGTGATATGCGGTGTAAAAACCCTCAAAATACAGGAACATGAAGGTAATACTCTGGGGTAGGTTGGTCCTCCTCCATGTAAGAATTAGAGAGGAAAAAATTCCTTCCCTTTAATAGATGATTGGTAACAAGAACTAGGACAGATTCTAAAACCATATTTCATCCTCGTTGCTGCCCAGCTAGATGTATATTGTTAAGTTAACACAAATATATACTGAACTTATTTTACTCTAGGAATATATATGAGATAATCAAACTACCACACAAGGAATGGATATAGCCAAGAATCACAAAGAGAATTGAATCATGACACAACAATCCAAGCATGATAGATAAATCCTTGATAAAAAAAACAATATCATTTTCCAGTAACAAATGCATAGGCACAATAAATAAAAAACTGAGATAAATTATATATAATTAGTAGAAAAATCCATGAATAAATTTTAAGACCCTTCAGCGTAAAACTAAGCATATTTAAAGAAAATATAGTTCGCAATTTTTAGCCAAGAAGGGCTCTTCATTCCTAGGCTAGTGGAAATATACAATAGGAATATTAAACAGGCATATGATATGAGATATACCCTTCATATATTTGAAGAGATTATTAATAGAGGATAAACCATCGATACACAAATAAGCATCTAAAGACTGTATTATATTAAACAGAAAACCTCTAAATGAATATTTTTTTCCTTAAGCGGAGGAGAGTGTCTAGAACCTATAGTACGCGAAATTCCAACCAGTGTAAATATAACCAGAAAGCCGTATTGACTTCAGATCAAACTAGATGAACAACATCAAGAGGGTACCTACAATCAATAGAAAGTATTGTAAGTAGGCGAGCTAGAAGAGAAGAAACTGCAAGATTCAAACAATTACAAATGATAGGTTAAGCTTGCCTTTGAGGGTTTGCAATGGTGAATGCCTTCATAATCACCCTAGCTACAAAAAATTTGGGTAAGCAAACCAGGACTTGGCATGGTAAATAGAAAACATCAAAGTAGTTAGGAAATGATTGTCATGCACATCGTCACTCCTCTAGATTCGAGGTCATAGCAATGTAGTAGAGAAATGGAATGAATAAGAAGCATGATGCAACCAAAAGAACGTATGGAGGACATGATAAACACCATAAGAAAGAAAAAGGATAGTGTCAAGTGTTTGAGAAAAAACGTGAGAGAATAGAAGAGTATTTTTGGCAGAAGGGAGCATAATGATGAAGCCAACAACGAAAAGGGGTGGGATCAGTTACCTCTAACCATCCCTTGAAACCACCACAGTTTGATGGGAGCTAGGACACGTGGACAAACAAGATGAAATTAGAGTTAAATTCATGGGGCTTCCCAAATACCAATACCTTACACCTGGAGAAGTATAGATATTTCTTAATTGTAAATAGGTGGAATAAATAAGGAAAGGAAAAAACACCAATCTGTCAAACAATACCAAGAATATGATGTCGTAGTAGTGACTGGAAAGCATTAAATCTACAACCCCATTATAATCATTATGCCACCAAAAACTAAAGGAAATACTACAAATTAATTACACCGAAGGTATTCTCTTTGTCATATTGGGATGGGAAAACACTATTTAGCCCAACCAATCCCAAAACACCATTTTCATCATTCTGTTTAATGAAAAATGACAAGTGAGAATATTTTTTCATACAATTTCATGCCAATGGAGCCATTAATGCCCTGCTGTCATTCACAATTTTTTTGTTGTTCGTCAATGGGGCCATTAATGCTCTTTTCTCAGCTAACATTTCATGATTTTGAAGATCGAGAGGGATTCTTCTTTGGGTTAACAATGAGGGAGATTATCATTTTGTTCTTAAAGCTCCTCCTTATTTCTTCACAGTAAGCAGTAGATTTGGGTGTGAAGATGGTGACATCACCTTGTATGGAGTACACGCCTTAGATAGTGTCATTTCTAAAATCCATTAACCAATCAACTTTAATTCCTTTATTGTTGTAGAGGTCCAATGCTATAGTTTTTTTTCCAATACCTGTTGGTCGGATAAATCAATCTTGCGGAAAAGACCGATCTCCCTAGTACCAAAAAGGTAATCTAGCAACAAACAACCAAATGAAATAATCTTTCTCTAAGCATATATGATTTAAAAACAACACTATAGAGGTGTAAAAGACTTACTATAGGTCCAATGCTCGTTTGAAGTAGTTGTTGTCCCTCGTGCACTTGAAGGAGTTATCTTCGTAAACCTATAGTCACAAACAAGCAAACATTAAATAGCACCTGTATAGTAAACATCGTAAATCATGCTTATCATGGTGATCAAGGAATCCATGAAATAAACAGTTAACTAACACCTTATTGAGAAAAATGAATTCATTTGTATTAAATTTAAAGGAAGGAAAACCTTACAACCTTAGCCTTGATGTTGAATAAGCCTTCCCGGGTTCCGAAGCAGGAATCTCTTCTACTCTGATAAGCTCTGCACTCCTCCAACTGAGACAGATAGAGGTATGTGATCTCTCCTCACAAAAATCTCAGTTAAATGAGTCTGAATCCCAACAACACTTAACCTCAAGTAATTATAAAGCTTGAACTCCCTTTGAGGATACCCAATGCCTCTTTTTATAGTGGAAAAGAGGAGGTTTCAGTTCCAACTATGAAGGGATAGAATCCTCCGTCAAAGGGATAATCTCCTCACATCAAGGGGTTAGCTCCATAAGGTAAGGGATACATGAACCTAAAAAGAGCGGTTCTGCCACCGCAAGATTCTTTCGAGAGGCTTCTAGAATTTACTGAAAGTGAGCTTTTTTGAGTTTACTTCCACCTTTTTAATCTTTACAGGGGTCCACACCTATAACACAGAAAAAGTGGGTTCAAGTATGCAGGAAACATGAACATTAGGAGCAGGACTGCAAGCAAGATATAGAGAAAGTGCGATACCAGAGTTAAGAAGATTTTAAGGAACTTTTCTCTTATTTTCAAGGCTTGAAATGAGGAACTGATATGTTAGACTTGCAAAGGAGGAAGTATGAGTGATAATGAGCTCATACGGACAACGAAATGTCAAGGTGAAAATTTTCAATGTAAAAATACCTCCCATACCTTGCATTTCCACAAGGGACACCTCTTTCTAGAAAAGAACCCTATTCAAATTCCCAATATTTTTCTGTAACCCGAGTACAAAATCATGCTTTGTTAACCCATCATAACTACATGGAACCAAACATAGAAGTTCGAACAAACACATCATCCACAACCATTTTTTGAAGCATCATGGTATTCTTGTGGGCATCATTGGTGAGCTTGGATGTGTGTTTGAGGATATTTTCATTCAACTTCCTCTCATCCATTCATAACAACTCATACAGACAACAAAGACTATTCAAATCTCTTAGTATATTCTTCACATCAAGCAAAACATTGAGAGGCATCTACTACTGAAGGAAGTTAGATATTTCCTTCTCAAGATGGAGAAATTGGGAAGCATATATTGGATGACAAAAAAATTTAAAAACGATGGTCTTCTCACAATTTCTCACCAATTCAATGCCTTCATGAGGATGTTCACAAAGTTCTCCTATACAGTATTTTTCTCATTCTTAGGCTTTTGTAAATTGAACAAGCATAAATTCTGAAATATTTGAATAAGACCTGTTAGGTCCCTATATTACTGGCATAGTCCCTTATATTTGTTAGTGTAACTCCCTTATTTTTATTGTTGTGCCCTTGTAATCCCCATATTGTTATTATTGTGCCCTTAAATTATATTGTTAGGTTGGCTAGGATTACATTGTGGCCCCATGGACTCCTATATATAGAAAGGAGGTTTTGTCATTTGTATCATCCAAGAATTGTTCATTTATGTAATGTATTGGAGGTTTCCCCCTCAGAGTGGCTGATTTCTAAGGCGCTGATGTCTCTTTTATTTTATTTTTGGAGCTGGTTTCACAACGTTTGGTATTAGAGATTTGGATTCTAGGGTTTCGTTGCTCCAAATAGGTCATCGTGGAATTTTCGCTATAAATTTTTTTCTGCGAAGGTTAAGAAGTTGAAATTTTTAAAGTGCAAAGCCGAAATATTGAGGAACATCGTCACAAAATTTCAGAGCTTGGTTTGCAACATGTTCGGAGATATGATCTGTGGAAGTTAGGGATTTTTCAGGCTCCTGAATTTCATCTCAAAGAGGTGATTGTGGGAAAATCTTCATAACTCTCTCTCTGAGCATCAAATTGGATTGATGTAAAAAGTGGCCACAAGTACATAGACTATAGTTTGTTTTCTATTAATTTCAGAGCCGAAGGAAGAAACAGTGACACGTGGCAAGTCGTACAAATTTGCTTTACTGAACTAGTCAATAATTAGGTCATTGTGGGAGATTGGACATAACATTGTCTTGAAGTATCCAAATCCAATGAGACCTGTGGCATTCGAAAGAGGATTCAGAGGGATACCTCAAGGAAAATTTTAGATATTGAAGATCTGAAATCACAAATATAATTCAGTTTCGATATCGAGCTTCTCAAAAGCAAGAAAAAGGTGTGTATTTGTTTCTGAATTGCATAAGTCTTATGTAAAAAAATAGTTTGAGGTGATTCCAAGGGCCTATTGAGAATATATTTCGTTATTGAGTTTTGAAACTCCTCCTAAAAAGAATTCAACACCCATTAAGCCCTCATACTACTCTACTATGACTCATGAAGATGAAGAATTGCAACATGATCTATCAAAATTATAGGAGCAAGTGCACCAAATTTTGCTCTCGAAAAGAGCAGCAAAAAATGAAATGGAAGTTTTGAAGAAAGGCATGGAAGTGAAGATGGATGGTTTGAAGAAAGGCATGGAAGCTAAGATGGATGGCGTGGAAAATAAGATGGATGGCGTGGAAGCTAAGATGGAGGACATGGAAGAAAAAATGAAAAACAACATGGAAAACATGAAGAATAATCTAAAAGAAGACATCGAAGGTTTGAAAAAGTTGATACAAGAAATGATTCCTAATGGTGAAAATATAGTAGAGGGAACTTATGATGAGAACAAAATAAATGTTAATCATGATTTCATAAACTCTAATGTTGGATTGAAGAACCACCATATTCCAAAGGTGGATATGAGGAAGTTTGATGGCAAGGATCTCGTAACATGGATACTACAGATGGAGCAATATTTTGATCTCAATAATGTGAAAAACACACAAAAGGTACACATTGCAACTTTACATTTAGAACAAAATAACTTTTTATGGTATCGATGGCTTTTCTCCCATAAAATTTTTTTCACTTGGTCAATTTTTACAGAGGAAATGATAGCACATTATGAGGATAGAAAGAGATTCACCTTCTTTAGCCAATTGATAAATCTCAAACAAAAGGGTTCAGTGGCGGAGTGTTAAGTCCCTATATTAATAGTGTAGTCCCTTATTATGTTAGTGTAGCTCCCCTTACTATTATTGTTGTACCCCTGTAACCCCCATATTGTTATTATTGTGCCCTTATTGTGGCCCCACTAGGATTATATTGTGGCCCCATGGACTCCTATATATAGAAGGAGGTTTTGGTCATTTGCATCATCCAAGAATTGTTCATTCATGTATTGTATTAGAGGTTTCACCCTCAAAGTGGCTTATTTCTAAGGCATTGATATCTCTTTTATTCTATTTCTGGAGTTGGTTTCACAACATTTGGTCTCAAAGCTTTGGATTCTAGGGTTTCGCTGCTCCAAATAGGTCATCGTGGAATTTTCGCTATAACCTTTTTTCTACGAAGGTACAGAATCTGAAATTTTTAGGGTGCGAAGCCAAAATCCTGAGGAACATTTTCGCAAACTTTCAAAGCTTGGTTCGAAATATTTTCGGAGATATGATCTCTGCAAGTTAGGTCATTGTGCATGCTCTTGAATTTATACGAAAGTTCAGAAGATAAAATGTTTAGAGTGCGAAGCTGTAATCCTGAGGAACATCTTCGCACAATTTCAGATATTGGTTCGCAATATTTTCGGAGATATAATCCGTGGAAGTTAGGGATTTTTGAGGCTTCTGAATTTCATCTCAAAGAGGTGATCAAGGGAAACTCTTCATAGCTCTCTCTCTGAGCATCGGATTGGAATTTTGTAAAAATTTACTGCAAGTAAATGGAATTTAGTTTTTGGTCTATCAATTTTAGAGCCAAAGGAAGAAACAGTGACATGTGGCATGTCATACAAATTCGCTCTACTGAACTAGTCCAAAATTGGGTCATTTTGGGAGATTGGACATAACTTTTCCTTGAAGAATCCAAATCAGATCAGACTTGTGGGATTTGAAAGAAGCTTCAGAGGGCCTCTATAGGGCTAAATTTAAGATATTGAGGATCCGAACTTATAGAGATAATTCAATTTCAATATTGAGCTCCTAAAAAGCAAGAAAAAGGTGTCTATTTTTTCTCAATTTCAAAAGTCTTGTGTAAAAAAAAAAATCAATTCGAAGTGATTCCAAGGGCTTATTGAGCATATATTTCAGTATTGGGTTCTGAAATTCCTCCTAAAAATAATGCCACACTGATTAAGCCCTCAAAAAGCTATACTATGACGCATGAAGAGGAAGAATTGCAATATGAGATATCAAAATTACGGTACCAAGTGCAACAAATTTCGACCTTACGAAGAGCAACCAAAGATGACAAAGATGGTTTAAAAGAAGAAATGGAGGTTAATTTGGATGGTTTGAAGGATCAAATGATAGCTAATATGGATGATAAATTAGTGGAAGATCACATCGAGCATCAACAACAAGTTCTCCAACTCTCCAAGGATAACCTAACTTTGGTGCAAAATCTAATGAAACAACACAAAGATCAACATCACATCGAAAGAAGTTCTGAAGTAGTCACAGAAACAAGAACTCAACAAGTACAATCAATTTTAGAGTATCTTAGCAAGTGGAAGAACTTTCTTGTAGAATATTCCACATGGGAGGATGAGAATTTTATACAGAAGCATCATGAAATAATCAAGTGTTGAGGACAACGCTTGTTTGAAGGAGAGGGGCATGTTAAGTCCCTATATTAATAGTGTAGTCCCTTATTATTTTAATGTTACCCCCCTTATTGTTATTGTTGTACCCCTGTAACCCCCATATTGTTATTATTGTGCCCTTATTGTTAGGTCGGCTAGTATTACATTGTGGCCCCACTAGGATTATATTATGGCCCCATGGACTCCTATATATAGAAGGAGGTTTTGGTATTTTGTATCATCGAAGAATTTTTCATTCATGTAATGTATTAGAGGTTTCCCCCTCAAAGTGGCTTATTTCTAAGGCGTTGATATCTCTTTTCTTCTATTTTTGAAGCTGGTTTCACAACACGGAGCACATTGAGGACTTCCAAAAATTGAATATAAGGGTAACTGATATTCCAAAGGAACACGGGATTGATGTCTTCATAGGGAATTTAAAGGATAAAATCCAACATGAAGTTTGTGTTTGGGAACCTGAGTCATTGGAGAAGGAATTCAACTTGGCAAGAAAAATTGAATGTAAAATTATGGCAACAAGGAAGCCTACCACTCACATATATAAAGATGGAAGTGTTGCTACTCGTAGACTTCCACAACCTACATGGCTGACACCACAACAAATGGAAGAAGAAAGAGAAAAAGGGCTTTGCTACAGGTTTGATAGCAAATACACTAAAGGTCATAAGTGCGCTGAGAAGAAATTATTTTACATAGATTGTGAAGAGGAGGAATAAAATGAAGAAGAAACTTCAAAAGTAGAGGTTATACACAAGGAAGAAACCCTAGAAGCAGAAGAAATGAGTCTGGCCATATCATGTAATGTATTGGCATGAATTATAACTCCTCAAAACCTCAAGATAGAAGGACATATCAATAAGGAAAAGGTAATAGTGTTGACTGATTCGGGTAGTACCCATAATTTTATTCATTGTAAGGTAGCCAAGGAATTGAATTGTTTCCTATACACAGTACCAAAATGTCAAGTGATGGTTGCAAATGGAGGAACTATAAATTTCTTTGGAAAATGCCATAATATCAAGCTAGCCATCGGGGCATATGTATTGAATAGTCCAATGCTTTCCATCCCAATGGGAGGTGCTGATGTTGTACTAGAAGTACATTGGTTACAATCTTTGGGGATGGTAGCTTTTAATTTTCAAGAACTTTTCTTGAAATTTTTTTTGGAAAGGAAAGGAAATTGAATTATGGGGTATCACAGGGAAGCCAAGAAATATAATAAGCTCTAATGTCATGACAAAGCTTCTGAAGAAAGAACAACAGGGAGTAATTTCACAATTATGCTCACCAGAAGTTCCAACATCAAAATCATCTATTTCTCTAGATCTCCAAAACATCTTAGACAATCATTCCAAGGTATTTGATACTCCCAAAGGACTCCCACCTATTCATGACCATGATCATGCTATTCATTTGATTCCAGGAAGTGTTCCTCCAAACATCAGGCCTTATAGATATCCTTATGTCCAAAAGAGGGAAATTGAATGTATGATTGCAGAAATGTTAGAGGCTGGTATAATTCAACCTAGTAAATTTATTTCTCTGATCTAGTAGTATTGGTTCACAAGAAATATGGATCATGGCGCATGTGTCCAGATTATAGGGAGCTCAATAAGCGCACTATTAAAGATAAATTTCCCATTCTTGTCACTACAAGAAAAAATGACATTGGTGAGGGTCATGCTTGTGACGGACCTTTAAGGTCCGTCACCAATGTCACATATGGTGACGGTGCTTAAAAAAGTGTCACTGTAAGTGTATATAGTGATGGTCCTTTAAGGTTCATCACCAAAGCCATTTTTAATGACACTTTTGGTGAGGGTCGTTAAAGGCCCATCACTAATTCTCTCTTTGGTGACACTTATAGTGACGAACTTTTAATGACCCTCACCAATGTTTTTTTTCTTACTTTTGGTGACGCTCAAAAAATGCTCGTCACCATTGATCATTCTAATGAGTTTTTTATGACGCTATATGCCTGTTAATATTTTTTTTTCAAAAGATAACGATTTAAAACCATTATTGTGTAGTATTTTTTATGATATTTCCAAGGCCATAGTGGTTAGAATCAGTTAATTTTTTAAGAAGTAATTAGTGTGTATCATTTCCCTCAAGTAATCACTAGTCAAATAGAGTTTTCCTATGAGTCAACACATGATTCATATCTATTAAGTTTATTATCTATCAAATTCCCTTTAGATAAATTTCCATTAGTGTGTGTAGGAAATATGTTATTTAATACATAATCAAGCTCTGAAAATTCTATTAATGAGAAATACCTACCACTCCTCAACAATCTAATTGCACCTTAAATTAATGCTTTGTCACACACTAACATTTCTTATCACATCACATGTCTTGGAATATATTTGTACCTAGAAAATCTTGTCATGAAACTAACGCCTAAACACATGGCAGCATGTGCTAGCAAAACGTGGAACTCTCCTAGCATGTGTTGGTATACATGTAGTCCCTAGCATGCTCTGAAACACCTTGGTTGAATGCATTGACATACATTAGCACTTGGCAAAAAATGCCACTTGGTGTGTATTGGGACCTATTATTAGTGTGACACATGCCCCTTTTGAAAAAGATGAAGTCTTGACTTACTAACCCTCTTATGTGTTCATTTCCTTAACTTTTAGCTTGGTTCTTCCTTTTGTTGCCTTCACACTTCTTGACCATTATTGACATACCCTGGCACCCTACACATCCTTAGCACCTGGCATGTATTGGCACTATTTGGCACATATAATTAGCACACCTTGGAACTCCCTAGCACACTTTTGCACTTCTTTGCATGCCTTGATATTACCTAGCATGCCTTACCAATGCTTATCATACCTTGTCACTCCCTCCATGGCATAAAAACTAGCACTCATTAACACTAGTCCCTGGCACATGTTCCTCATATTAATTAAATTCCATGAATTTTGACCTAGTGCTCCCTTAGTGTTTTGTCCTAGTACTCCTTAACACTCCTCAACATGCATTAACACTCTCTAGCACACCTTAGCACTCTTCAACATGCCATTCCACTTCGTTGCATCCATAACACTCCCTAACACATATTGGCGCTTGGCACGTGTTAGCGCTTGGAAAGTCTTAGCATGTATGGAACATGTCGAGATGCCTTGGTATGAATTGGCATGGTTTAATATTAAATTTATTTGAGATCAATTTTTGGAAAGTAGATGAGAAGTAACAAAGGAAGACTTAGCACTTAGAATGCACTAAGACTTTGCACTTGGCACCTACTAGCACCTAATTTTGGTGTGCCTAGCATGCCCCTCTTAGAAAAAGGTAAATTCATGACTTATTAACCCTCTTATGTGTTAATTTCATTGTAGTTTAACTTGTTTCTCCCTTTTGTTGCCTTAACAGTCCCTGAAACACATTGACACACCCTTGCACATCTTGGCATGCCTTATCACTTGGCACAGCATATCATGTTTGACATTCCTTCGCACTATCTGGCACATCTTAGCATTCCCTAGCACGCCTTGGCACTCATTTCCTCACAGTTGGCCTATACATTTTTTCACGACTTGGGAAACCAATCAAGTCCTTGAATAATACAGTTCATGTGAAAACATTGTTCTGCTTCAACCACAACAACTTGACCAACTGCACCTACTACAAGTAGATTGTGCCTTGTTCACCTCTTAACTGCCTATAACTCATCTTATGCCACTCATTTCCAAGCTCAAATTGTCCCACATAACTATTTACCAAGACAAGGATCACATGATCTAGCCATGGCCATAAAACAACTAAGAAACATAGTTTACACGAACAATATTTCACATGTATGTTCAGTTCATATAAACAATAGAAAATTAACTAAGAGTTTGCAAGAACCACAAGATTCACAAGGCACACAAGATATAAGCTGACACAAGCTGAGTGCCCCAAAACTTATACACAACAATGTACAATATGAAATTATATAGAATAGTTTAAAACACGAGCATGTAGCCAAAGTGTACCACATCTCATATAAAAAAATAACTAAAGGCAAAATAATGTTGTGCCTAGCACAAAGTGATCTCCCTTTGTCTAAAACTGCTATGTCGAGCCCCTTATAACAATCGTAGGCTTGCCTCCTGTAAATCCTATTATAAAATTCTCCTAACAAACTTCATCCATAGCACACTTGAATTCGCTAACACTCCCTAGCACACACTCTTATTTGTTCCTTTCCATGCATTTTGACCTAGTTATCCCTTGATATGCCCCGAAACTCCCTAACACTCTAGTTCACCATGCGTTGACATTGTCTGACATGTGCTAGCATGCCTTTTCATTCCTTTTCATGCCCTGACCCTCCATAGCTATCATGCCCTCACAACTACCCTTACTTATTTTTCAACTTGGGAAACCAACCAAGCCCTCGCTTGACTACAAGAGCTTGACCAGGTTATAGTTACTACAAATAGACTATGTTGTTGAATTGTGTAGCTTGGGAGGTACTCCACAAGCCTAGTGAGATGGATTTGTGTGATTTTGGTCACAAAAGGCTTTGTGGGAATATAAGCCGAGCAAAGGGATTTTGGACCCAAGACAAGGTTTAAAATCTAAAAGAAAATTAAAAAGGAAAATTATTGTTTCCTAAGGTCTAAGTGGATAAAACCTGTAAGTTGATCTAGAGGGTTTCTAAGAGCTCTAGGAAAAACTATTTAAGGAGTCCTTAGGATGAAGGAAATACCATCAAGTGAGAATGAGTTCTTTCATCGAGGGGACGAAAAGAGATGTAGTCCTAAAGAGGCCATGATCATTATCATGTCTCGCATTCATTAAGATGCCACGGTATGCTTTGGCATGGTTTAATATTAAAGTTATTTGAGATCAGTTATGGAAAGTAGAAGAGAAGTAACAGAGGATGATTTTGCACTTTGAATGCACTAACACTTGGCACTTGACACTCATTTCCACCTAGTTTTGATGTGCATAACATGCCCCTATTGGAAAATGTAAATTGATGACTTATTAACCCTATGATGTGTTCATTTCCTTGTATTTTAACTTGTTTCTCCTTTTTGTTGCCTTGATAGTCCCTGACATGTATTGTCACACCATTGCAGATCTTGGCATGCCTTAGCACTTGACTCATCTTAGCATTTTTGACATGCCTTTGAACTATCTGGCACGTGTTAGCATTCCCTAGCATGCCTTGGCACTCATGTCCTCACAAATAGCCTTACATTTTTTCACGACTTGGGAAACCAATCAAGTCCTTAGCTACTCCAATTCATGTGACATTGGTCTACTTCAGCCGTAACAATTTGATCAATTTCACCTATTACAAGTAGATTGTGCCTTTTTCACATAATAACTTCCTATACCTCATCTTAGGCCAGTCATGTCCAAGCTGAAATTTTCCCACCTAAGAACTTACCAAGACAAGGATCACATCTAGCCATGGCCATAAAACAACTAAGAAACATAGCTTACATAGGAAATATTCCACATGTATATCCAGTTCATATAAATAGTATATCATTAACTGAGATTTTACAAGAACCATAAGATACACAAGGCACACAAGATATAGGTCAGCACAAGCCGAGTTCCCTAAAACTGATACACAACAATGTACAATATGGAATTCTCTAAAATAGTTTAAAACATGAGCATTCAGCCAAAGTGTGCCACATGTCATATAAAAATAATAGATAAAGGAAAAATAGTGTTGTGCCCAACACAAAGTCTCCCCTTGTTTAAAACTGCTTTGTCGAGCCCCTTATCGCAATCATAGGCTAGCCTCTTACAAATCCTATTATGAAATTTTTCTAACACACTTCATCCTTGGCACACTTGAATTCACTGACAATCCCTGGAACACACTCTTATTTGTTCATTTCCATGCATTTTGACCTATTTCTCCCTTGTGATGCCTCAGCACTCCTTAACACTCCTCAACATGCATTGACATTGTCCATCATGTGTTAGCGTGCCTTTTCATTCCTTGGCATGCCCTAACCCTTCCTAATTATCATGCCCTCACAACTACCCTTACTTAATTTTCAACTTGGGAACCTAGCCAAGTCCTCGCTTGACTATAGGAGCTTGAACAAGTTACGATTAATACAACTAGACTATGTATTTGAATTGTGTAGGTTGGGAGGTACTCCAGAAGCCTAGTGAGATGGGTTTGTGTGAGTTTGACCACAAAAGGTTTTGTGGGAAAATAACCCAAGCGAAGGGGATTTGAATCGGAGATGAGGTTCAAAATCTAAAATAAAATTAAATAGAAAAATAATATATCCTAAGATCTAAGTAGATAAAGTTCATAAGTTCTAGAGCGTTCTTAAGAGGCCTAGCTAGGAAAAGCTATTTAAGGAGGCCTTAGTATGAAGGCAAGAACATCAAGTGAGAAGGATCTCATTTTATCAAGGAGGCTAGGAGAGATGTAGTCATAAAGTAGGTCGAGTTAGAGGGTTGAGTAAGCATTGCTAAAGGGAGGCCATGATCATCCACCAAGAGTAAGATCATCATGTGAGGGTTCACAAGAATGTCACATACCTTAATGGGTTCGAGATAGGAAGTAGGATGCCATATTGTTGGTTCTCTTAGGGTAGATAAAGCTCAAGAGAGGCGACTCATGAGAATTTGGGCATGTGATTTTAGTGGTGTTTCTGTGTGAAGTCTGCGTCAAAATTTGAAATAGTAGAGAGGGTTGAGACCCTACCTTGTGGTGGTTACTAGGTTGCAAGGTCTGTGGTAAAGACCAACACAAATGGAGGAGGGTCTGCACTAGAATTTAGGGCTAGAATAGAAGTAGTCAGAGGTGTAATATTGACTGAAGTAATTGTAGTTTGAGGGTCATAGACATCTAAGTTCACGTCAAGATTCAGTCAAAGAAATGACTAGAATCTATGGATCCATATGAGCTAGGCCGAGTCTCTTATGGAGGAAAGAGTTGTGTTTTTTTTCTATGAGTGGATACAGTTTGTTCTAAAGCAATTAGAATAGAAGTATATAGGCACTTGAAAATTCTTAGCATATGCTTAGATGCCCTGGAATGCCTTGGCACGGTTTAAGATCAAATTTATTTGAGATCAATTATTCATAATTAAGAGAGAAGTAATAGAGGATGATTTGGCACTTAAGACACGCTAGCACTTGACCCTTGGAATGTATTGGCACTAGTGTTGGTATGCCTAGCATGCCGGCCCTATTGAAAATGTAAGGTTATGAATTATTAACCCTCATATGTGTTCATTTATTTGCATTTTAACTTGGTGTTCCCTTTTGTCACCCGACACACCTTGAAACGTGTTCACATACCCTAACACCTGACACATATTTTCATGCCTTAACACATGAAATGTCTTGGAATTCCTTGCATGCATTGGCATTCCTTAGCACAATATGGCACATGTTAGCACACTCTGACATTTCTTGACATGCCCTATAATTCCTTAGCATGCTTTGTTACTCCCCCCTTGGCATGCCTTACACTCATTGGCACTCCCCGACACACCCTCTTCTTAATTCATTTCCATTCATTTTGAATCGATTATATATGTTTGATGGGGTGCATGTCTATAAAGAGTTCCATTAAGATAATAAAAAAATGACCACACCAATACTGACATAAGTAATTGCGAGATTCTACTTGAATGACATTAGGAAACTATACAAGAGATTTTAAGAATGACAATTTTAGGGTTTTTTTAATGGTGTGGGAATGGTAAGAAGTGAGTGGTAAATATTGTGATTGTCTTTCTCATTAAATTTCTTATCCTTATGAGATACTCGTCTTGGTAAAATGACACCCTCGTCATGTTGACCCTCCAACTCTTAATCTTCTCAAAATAAAGGCCAACTTTCACAATGAGGGAAGGCATGTTGGTCTATGGTGTGCTAAGTGACTGGGTGAGAGTGTTAATGTACTATGAGAGGGACTGAACCATTCACTTTGTGTCCTATGTGGATGACATGTTGTAGGTGTGTTTCATGGAACCACAGGGGCACTAGAAAGATTGTGTAAGCTATAGCCCAACATAATCAATGCCTTGAGATAAATCTGTGGAGAGGGATCAAAATAAATTATATTAGTGATTCCACCAAAAAATATTTACTAGAGAGTGAAACCATGGTGATCAATTCCACACATGGTTTCTTTTGAGTTGGGCATGTCTTTTTTCTAAAAATTTGTTTGAAGTGTCACTGAATTGGTGGAATTCTCAAATTCATGACATTGTAAATTATGTAGGAATTTTGTTGCTTTTGTTATAAAGGCTAATGTTTTCAAGGAGAATATAGGGTTTGTAGGGTGTTAGGGGAAAAAAGCATCAATTTATAGCTCTTTGATATACTAAAGAGTATTGATGATATGAGTAGTTTATATGGATTATATGACATTGAATCCCCCTTGAGATGGAGGTTGTTATGTGCTAGAGAAATTAAGGAGATGGTAGTTAAACAATTTCTCTTATCATGACATTAGCTTGTGATGTTTTGTTATTATAATTTTTTCTTTAAATTTATATTTTCTTATCATCAAGAGTAATGCCAATGAACAAATATAAGAAGACACAAGATGTAGACACAAACCCCACTCTTTAGGGAAACCCTGGTCAAAATTCGTCCTTTAGTAGACTCAAGATGAGACGACGAAGACCTTTAGACTATAGAATTCCTCCATCAATTCATCCCTTCACTGTGTTAGCACTGAGATCTCCATCACACCAAGATCTCCTTTGCTTGTACCTAAACTCCATCCTCATTAACTTGACCGAGTTTGAGATAGCAACATAGCACCGAGCATCATTACTGAGAACATCGAGCATCATCATAACATTGAGCATCATAATTGAGATCACCGAGCATCTTCATAGCATTGAGTATCATATCATAGCACTGATTCTGTGGTAGATCTTTTTGACACTGAGGCATTCATATTTTGCTGTAACATCATAGCATGAAAGCTACCTGAATCATAGCATAGATGGTTGCTTGAATTCTATAACAGGTTCAAGACCTTATCCCCCACTTGAAGACTGATTGAGGCCGACTTAAGGAGGCAATTTTGATGAATTGTATCACTTGACTTGAGGGTTGTATTTGAAGTAGATTTCGAGGATGATGAACTTGAAGAAGATGACTTGATGGAGGAGCCTTTTGACAACCTAATGTTACATGATTTAAAAGCCCAAAAATTGTATCAATTTAAATCTGTAACAACTAACCTAGAAGTCCAAAATTGGGACCTTAATCTAAATATGACCCAAGCATGAAAACCATGCTTTAATAAGTCATATAATAATAATAATAATAAGTTCTTTTGACAAATACATTAATAATGAAGACTGAACCTAGTTACATTCTTCAACATTATGACTCCTAGTGCCTCATCCTTCTTCATGTTGATGAAAAACTTTTATTAGTTATCCCTTGGATAAGAAGCACCATTTTTGTAAAGTCCTATAACTCTTCACTTTTCAACAATGTTCCCATATCCTGTGCCCAAATTACATAATTGTGTCCATTAAAATTTATAAGATCTAGCTTGAAACTCATAATGTTGACCCACTGATTTGATCCTAGATTTATTTTGCAATTAGAAACCTCAAACCAGTCCACCAAACACATTTGAATTTTTAAGAGCATCTACAGCTTGCATAAGACTTGTAGGCAACATGCTACACCGCAAACCATTAGTTTTAATACCATGTTGGAGAATCGAGGGGTTTTGTATATTAGAAAACTCATATTCTAAAATATAGGCGATGTATAAATACATTGTTACAACACCTAAGAACAACCAAACATAGTTCAACATACTAAGAACTACATCTAAGGAAAATATTTAATAACATGGCAACTGAGTCACATTTTCGGATGAGGTTTCCACCACAAATGGTGTGAGGTCTAATTGGTACTTCATATCTGGGAGACCCCCTACATGTTGGCGAGATGCAAAACCGTCAACATGTTCCATGCTCTTTGATGCCTCCCATGGTTCCACCCTGAATATTGGAACCAAAAAATTTTGGTTCTTCTCTTTCATGATAGCACTTGGAATGTATTCTAAAAGTTCTATTGTTGGGTATGGATTTGTAAAGGGCTATTTAAAGTAATTCCTTTTAAATTTGAGGGAACCTAGGTTGAGGATATTTTTAAATCCTTTTAAGGGGGCTTTGGACCTAATGTCCTAGGGGATAGGGGGCCTAAAGGGAAGGAAAAAAGAGCAATTTATAGGGTAACCCCCAACAATAGTGATAAGGGGATTAGGGGCCCCATTATCAAAACCCATAATCCCTTAACCCACAACTATTGAATTCTCTATCCCATCAACCCCCAAGCCATAAGTCCTTGACTCCTACACTCATAACTCATAACCCTGATACTTAGAACATCTTTCCATATTTCCCTGACCTCTAGCAGACCTTAAAACTGCCTAGCATACCTTGTCACTCCCTCCTTAACATACTCAAAACTCACTGACACTTCTTGTCATAAATTATTATTCATTCATTTCCATGCATTAATTTGATCTAGTTATCCCTTGTGTTTCCCTTTCACTCCGTAAAACTTCTTATCACCTTTGGCACACCTTGGCACCTGCCACATCTTGGTCGCATGCTGCCCTTACACTCTAACATGCCTTAGCACTGCCTGGCATACCATGTCACCCCTTCCTTAACACACTTGGAACTCACTAACACTCCCTATCACATACTATTATTCATTCATTTACATGCATTTTGACCTAGTGATCCCCTATTTTTCCTTAGAATTCACTAACCCCCCTTAACACACACTGGGACACCTTGGCACTTCGTACATCTTGGCATGCTTCCCTAGCACTCTAACATGCCTTGGCACTACCTAGCATACCTTGTCACTCCCACCTTAACACACTTGGAACTCGCTAACACTCTGTATCGCACACTCTTATTAATTCATTTCCATGCAATTGAAATTGGTGCTCTCTTATATTTCCCTGACATTCCCTAACATGCGTTGGTGCCACACTCTAACACCTACCACATATTGGCATTCCTTAGAAATTTACATGTATTGGCATGCATAATATGCCTTGGAACTATATAGCATGTGTTATCACTTCTTGGAATTCCCTAGCACACCTCTAGTCGGCATGCCCTTATAGATAGCCTTACATTTTTTGCGATTTGGGAACCCAACCAAGACATTGAAAAAATAGTGTTGTTCCTAGCCCAAAGTATCCCTTTTTCTGAATCTACTTTTTTCCAACCCCTTGTGTTAATTGTAGTCTTGCCTCCTACAAGTCCTATTCTAAAATTATCCTAACACACTTTTCCCTCGGGACACCTGGAATTCGCTGACACTCCCTAGCACACACTCTTATTCATTCATTTCCTTGCATTTTGAACTAGTTCTCCCTTGTGATGCCCTGACACTCCCAAACACTCCTCGACATGCAATGAAACTATCTAGCAATTTTTAGCACACATTTTCATTTCTTGGAACACTCTGACACTCCTTAGCTATCATGCCCTCACAACTACGCTTACTTTTTTTGTAACTTGGGAATCCAACCAAATCCTGCCTTGACTATAACAACTTGACCAAGTTACAATTACTACAACTAGACTATTCCTTGTTCATCTAAGAAATTCCTATGACTCATGTTAGCTTACTCATGTTAAATCTAAAATCATACAACTTAACAAGTTACGAAGACAAGTCTCACATTCAATCATGGTCGTAAAACAACCAAGCAACATAGTTTACATCTTGATGTGCCATAACACCTAACACATCTAACACTCCCTTGACACTATGTGTCATCTGTTAGCTGTAGAAATTTGAATAACTGATATATTATTCACCGATATTCTCTTGATCACACACTATTTTAACTTCATGCACAATACAGAATCTCTTCTACCATTGATCATTAATTGCGGAAATAAAAACAATCGCATGTGCACATTAAAACCATAAACAATCACACATATGAACACAGTATTTTATGGGAAAGCTTAAAGTTGAAAACCCCCAACTATCTGTATATTATATGTCATAGAGATCATGTAACAATCCTTATACAAATCTGCTCACAAATCTCTCAGTACAATCTCCAATTGTTACACACTAATCAAACTGGATCTAGCAAATCGCATGCTCCAATCTCTGCCACATGATAGCCTGCCTCTACTGCGCAATCACTAATAAAGAATGGCTCTGAATGAACTCGGATTGGTCCAACCTTGCTCACGCAATCCTCATTGGAATCTCCAATCGCTGGTTGTTGCAAATCATGCAACACTATAGTCACAACTGATAGTCACACTGTTCTTTCACCTACCTCTTCACTGGTCTCCACTGAAACTGTCCATGCACTGTAGTTAACTGATGTATTATTTAGTTGATTTATGAGTTAATAATTAGTGAATTAATTAGACATATCTATTTTTAGACTGGCAATCTAAAAATAGATTCTGCCCAATATGTCTAAAAATAGAAGTCCATATATTTTTCCAACTTGACCAACCATCCACAAATAGCATCCTGCAACTCATAGAACATGATCGACATGTCAAAAAATAGACATAGTCTAAAAATAGACTTGCGCCAAAAATAGCCTGTGGGCCCACTTAGTGAAGGCGACTTCCTTCCAATAAGCTCATCATCTTGTTGCAATCTCAACACTCCCTCTCGACAAGATAAGGATTATCTGCCACCCCTATCCTACCACTGTGGTATTCGAATTTTCTCCTGGTGAGCGCCTTCGTCAAGGTATCAACATCCTGATCCTCCGTGGGAATGTATGAAAGTAACATGATCTTCTGCTGCACAAAATCTCTGATATGATGATACTGGATGTCAATGTGTTTAGATATATCATGAAATATTGGATTAACAGAGAGTTTTATGCAACTCTAATTATCATAATATATCATAGTAGGATCTAAGTGTGAACCGAACAACCTGACCAGGATCTTCCTCATCCATATAGCCTCGCATGCAACCAAACTCGCTGCCATATACTCGGCCTCTGCTGAACTGAGTGCCACGGATCTCTGCTTCCTGCTGTAACAAGAAACTGCTATCGACCTGATACTGAAAATCCCTCCAGATGTGCTCTTTCTGTCCGTTGGGCTCCCTGCCCAATCTGCATCCATGAAGCCACACAGCTTCACCTGATCCGACTGTCTGTACCATAATCCATATCTCGATGTGCCTCTGAGATATGTCAATACATGCTTACCTACCTTCCAGTAGAGCTTGGTAGGCTTAACCATAGCTTGCGAAAGCTGGTTAACAGCATAGCATATGTCGGGTCGTGTACTGACCAGATACATCAGCGACCCCACCAACTATCGATAAATAGTGGCATCCACTACCTTTTCCGATGTAGCATCCTCTTTCCTCCAACCACTAGGAAGAGGAGTGTCGATAGGCTTGCAGCCATGCATGTTGAACTTCTCCAGTATCTCCCGGGCATACTTGCCTTGAGACACAAACAATCCATCACTGCGCTGCCAGATTTCCAATCCCAGGAAATAATGAAGGAGGCCCAAGTCCTTCATCTCAAACTCTTTTGCAAGATCAACCTTGCATGAGAGTATCAACAGTTCATCACCCATCAAAATCAAATCATCTACATAAAGTAAAATGATCAACAACTTACCCTTCACTACTATCTAGTATAAGTTCGGATCCGCCTCACTCTTGGAGAATCAAAGTCTGGTGAAATAACTGTTTATCCGTGTGTACCAAGCACGAGGTGCTTGTTTCAACCCATACAACGCTCTCTTGAGCCTACATACATGCGACTCGCTGCTGAAGATCTCGAAACCTTCTAGCTGCTCTATGTACACCTCCTCCTCAATCACTCCATTGAGGAACGCAGTCTTCACATCCATCTGATGAATGTGCCACCCCATCTGCGCTGAGAGAGCAAGAATCATTCGTATGGAAGAATACCTTGCAATAGGTGCAAAGGTTTCCTCATAATCGATCCCCTCAATCTGTGAGAAGCCTCAGGCAAAAAATCTTGCCTTGTACTTCTCCACACTCCCGTCAGCTTCTTGCTTCACTTTGTAGATCCATCTCGAACCCACCACTGATTTCCCTTCTGGCCTTGGGACAATCTCCCATGCACTGTTTCTGACAATCAAATCATACTCTTCCACCATGGAATCTACCCATGCGGAGTCCTCCACAGCTTCCTCAAAAGAGGATGGCTCTGTCACGATACACTTTCTCATAAGAGCCATGTATCCAGTATACCGATCAGGTGACTGTCTTTGTCTACGTTGTGATGTAGGTGCTCGTACAATCCTCTCTGCATATTGAGCCAGTTGCTCAGCTTCTGTAGTGCGCTTCCACCCTCTGATGGTTGGTGCTGTATGAGTGGTCTCTTCCACTCCATGAACCTCCTCTTGTGGCTGATCCACATCCAGAGACTCAGCCTTAGGAACTAATAGCTCCTCATTTACATGCAAGCGTGGCTCCCTCTCAAGCGAACACTTCATGGCTTTCTCCTCTTGAAATTTGATATCCCGTCGCACAACAGTCTTGCGACTGTCTGGAAAATACACATGATAGTTGTGGGCCGTATCAGTGTACCCCACAAATATCCCAACCTCTGCGGTCAGCTCCAGCTTCTTCCTGGCATCCTTAGTCACATGAATGTAAACAGGTGAACAAAAAATCCTCAAATGGGAAATATCAGGCTTCTTACCAGAAAACACCTCCTCGGGTGTACTCATGCCAAGTATCCTGTGAGGACAACGGTTCTGCACATATAATGCAGTATTGCATGCCTCAACCCACAAGTGTATGGGAAGGCCCTGATCATGTAACATTGCCCATGCAACACCCATGATTTTTCTGTTCTTTCGCTCAGCAACCCCATTCTGTTGTGGGTTATGAGGTGCTATGAGATCTCTTCGAATTCCTTCTGTGCTGCAAAATTCCTTGAATTTGCCAGAGATGAATTCACCACCATTTTCGTTCCTAAGAGCCTTCACCTGCTTCCCCGATTCTTTCTCAACAAGTGCCTTGAACTCACAAAACTTTGAGTATGTATCGCTCTTCTTCTGCATGAAGAAGATCCAGCACTTCCGAGAAAAATCATCAACAAATATCACATAGTACCTGTGCTTTGCTGTCAAAGCTACTGAGAAAGGTCCACACACTTCTGTGTGAATTCTCTCAAGGATCGTCGTGGTGCGACTATCCTTCTCGTGAAAGGTGGCTTTCACAAATTTTCCCAAGGTACATCCCTTGCACTGATCTGACTGCACAAGAGTACCCTTAGGAAGCCCATTAGAAATCTACTGCAGTATCTTCAAAGCTCCATGGTGAAGGGGGCCCAATCTTCAGTGCCACAACTCTCCATCATCCCGGCTCACCACTCCTTCTACCTTGCCTACCATTGCTGCGCAACCATCTACCTGCAACTAATAAAGGTTCTTAACTCGAACCCCTATCCTCTGGGTTTCACCAGTTTCCTTACTGCGTAGGAAAGCCTTTCACTCACTAAAGACAACATCATATCCCTTGTCTTCTAACATGGCCACTGAGATCAGATTCTTCTTCAATCCTGGAACATGCATCACTTCCCTCAATACGAAGGGTTTACCAGACTCCCTCTCAAAGGAAATGGTGCGTCTGGAGTCTGCTTGTATCTACCATCATCGCCCATCTCGATGTGCACTCCAAGATCTTTTTCATCTAGATCGGTAAAAAATCTTTGTCTCCCGATCATATGAAAAGATGTACCAGCATCCAGAAACCACCTTTGAACCCATCATGCCCGAGACCAAGCATGTGATCTGGTGGAAATCCAGCTCATTGCAAGGTAGGAATCATTCTCTCCAGTGCAGATCCCGGCCACCTTGTTGCCGCTATTACGCTTGGACAATTAGTGGTGTAATGTCCGTGTTGGTGACAGTGAAAGCACTTCACCTTGGACCTATCCTACTTCTTGCCTTTTGCACCGGATTGAGAAGCATTTTTCTTGCTCTTCCCCTTCCTTGCTTTGGCAACCAAAGCGCAATTTTATTCATCTGCATTCTTTGATGAAGATTCGTCCCTGGTACTCCACCTTATCTCCTCTTGCACAAGATCCAACCAAAGTCCCTCCCATCCTGGCAATTTATCCCGACCATTGATAGAGTCCTGATAGGAATGCCAACTCTTCGAAAGCCCAAGGAGAGCCAAGCTCACCAAGTCCTCATCACATACAGTCACCCCCACACTTCCCAGCTCATCCTTTCATTGGATGAACTTCGTGAGGTACTTGGGCATACTGTTGCCTTTCTCCATTGTTATGTTCCTGAGTTTATCCTTGAGCGCCAACTTTCTCTGGTCGCTCTTTCTTTGGAATAAGTCTGTCAACGCTTTCCACATCAAGAATGGAGGAGATTTACCATAAAGGCTAGACACTATGTGATCCTTCACACCTTCCAACAGAATTCTTCGACACTTTTCAGTCTTCTTTTGACATGCGTCAAGTGTGGCATCATCGCTAGAAGCAGGTTTTGGAATTTCTGCATCTATGAACTCCTTCAACCCATTGTCATCTAGCACTGCCTCCATCCTGTCCTTCCATGTAATATAATTCGAGCTACCCTCAAGGGCATACTCCAATCGCAATCCGTTGAAAGACATCTCAACTTAGACACCAAGAAAACACTGCTACAAATTCGAATTCCACCAGCACAAAACTCATCCACTTCAATGTTTTGCAATTGCTCCAATGATCAATATTGCTCCGATACCATGTAGAAATTTGAATAACTGATATATTATTCACTGCGATTCTTCTGATCACACACTATTTTAGCTTCATGCATAATACAGAATCTCTTCTACCATTGATCATCACATGCAGAAATAAAATTAATTGCATGCACACATTAAAACCACAAACAATCACACATATGAACACAATATTTAATGGGAAAGCTTAAAGCTGAAAACCCCAACTATCTATATATTATATGTCATAGAGATCATGTAACAATCATTATACAAAGCTCCTCACAAGCTCTCAGCATAATCTCCAATTGATACACACTAATCAAGCCCGATCTTGCAAATCACATGCTCTAATCTCTGCCACTTGATAGCCTGCCTCTACTACGCAATCCCTGCTGAAGAATGGATCTGAATTAAATCGAATTGGTCCAGCCTTGACTGCGTAATCCTCATTGGCATCTCCAATCACCGGTTGTTGCAAATCATGCAACAGTATAGTCACAACTGATAGTCATAATGCTCTTTCACCTACCTCTTCACTGGTCTCCATTGAAACTGTCCATGCACTGTAGTTAACTGATGTATTCTTTAGTTGATTAATGAGTTAATAATTAGTGAATTAATTAATAATTAATTCACAACACTCTCACTAGTGTATCAATCAGTTAGACTAGATACAACTAGCTCAACTATGTTTAACTCAGTTAAACTGAACACAACTCCATCAACTACCTCAATAACTCCACCAAACTCTGTCACATGAGTTATAACTGAAGTATCCATGCAATAGCTCCACTTAACCCTCGGGAATAGCGTAATTCCTTATGTCAACTCCTGTGCCACATCTGTGCACTCAACTGAAGTGCTCCAAGAGAATAAGATAATGTTTATAGTCCAAATATTATTAAGAGCTAATAATATTCGACATATCTATTTTTAGACTGGAAATCTAAAAATAGATTCCGCCCAATATGTCTAAAAATAGAAGTCCATCTATTTTTCCAACTTGACCAACCATCCACAAATAGCATCCTGCAACTCATAGAACATGATCGACATGTCTAAAATAAACTTGCGCCAAAAATAGCTTGCGGGCCCACTTAGTGAAGGCGACTTCTTTCCACTAAGCTCATCATCTTGTTGCAATCTCAACATTAGCATCCTTTGCATTCACTAACATGCTTTATCACTCCCTAGCACTTTCTAGCACTGCCTCACCTAACACACCTAGAACTCGTTGACACTCCCCGTTAGACTCTTATTCATTAATTTCCATGCATTTAAAACTAGTGCTCCCTTATGTTTCGCTGACACTTGGACCTAACACACCCTAGAATGCGTTGGTGCCACACCCTGGTGCTTGGCACATCTTGGCATGCCTTAGCACTTGGAATGTCTTGGGATGCTTAACATGCCTTCAGACTATATATAATGTGTTAGTACTTCCTGACATTCCCCGAAACACCTTGGCAATCCCTAGATGTCATGCCCTCATAGATAGACTTTTTTTGCGACTTGGGAACCAAACCAAGTCATTGGAAAAAAAATGTTGTTCCCAACCCAAAATCTCCCTTTCTTTGAAACTGCTTTGTCCACGCCTTATCACAACAATAGGCTTGCCTCCTGCAAGTCTTATTCTGAACTTGTGTTTCCCTTTCACTCCCTAAAACTTCTTAGCACCTGTTGGCACACCTTGGCACATCTTGGTCGCATGTTGCCCTAGCACTCTAGCAGGCCTCAACATTTCCTAGCATACCATGTCACTCATTCCTTAGCACACCTGGACCTCACTAACACTCCCTGTCACACACTATTATTCATTCATTTCCATGCATTTTGACCTAGTGATCCCCCGAGTTTCCTTAGAATTCACTAACACCCATTAACACACATTGGGACACCTTGGCACTTCGTACATCTTGGCATGCTTCCCTAGCACTCTAACATGCCTTGGCACTACCTAGCATACCTTGTCACTCCCTCCTTAACACAATTGGAACTTGCTAACACTCCGTATCACACACTCTTATTAATTCATTTACATGCAATTGAAATTGGTTCTCTCTTGTGTTTCCCTGACACTCCCTAGCATGCGTTGGTGCCACACCCTAACACCTGGAACATATTGGAATTCCTTAGGACTTGACATGTATTGGCATTCATAACATGCCTTGGAACTATCTAGCATGTGTTATCACTTCTCGGGGCTCACACCTTTGTCTATGATTTACTTGAACCTAGGGCATTTCACCACATATACGGGGGCAATACATCATTCATTTTGCTTTTTCATTAAGGATTTTAACATCACAAGAATTTGATACCACTTTAGGGTCCATTGATGCTAACAAAGGCATAGGTCATTGAATATTATTTCTTTTCATGTGTTATTATTGAGGAATAGACCAATGAACAATGAATCCTCTTGAAATCGAGGCTTTAAATGTAGGAGATAAATTCAAGCACTAACACATCATCTGATTCAATAAATGGATCAACAATGCTTATTTCATCTTTGCATAAGTGTAAAATATATTGCATGTAATGGAGTATCTCAACCACATCTTTCATCCTATTGTGCATTTCATTGCATAATGACATGACAATTATAGTTAAGTACAATATAAGTAAGAAAATAAAGGTGCATTATCAAGCAGAGGGAATTAAAGGGAAGTCTAATTTTTCCGAAATGTAGAGCTAGTGATCAAAGCAGCTTTACTTGGTGAATATGCTTAATGACAAGATGAAGCATTGTGCTGCTTTACTTGGTGAATGTGCTTGATGAAAATATGAAGCATTGTGCTTAGTGAAGATCAAGGCAAAGGTCTACACTTAGCATCGAGCATAATAATTAGTGAAGAGTGTAGGGAGAAGTAAAGCAACGACAAAGGGCTTCCCACTCTACAAAGGAAAGGGTATGTTGAGTACAATTCCAATTGCTTGATGTCTTATGTTGGACCTTGAAGAAGACATATGAGGTGTTCACTTGGAGTCCCTCAAGCGTAGTTTGTGAATCTTGAGCAAATGAATAACCTAACCACCACACAAAGGAGAATAGATTTCCATGCAAGAGGAACACTAAACATGTTGTATTAGATAATACTCACATAAAGAAATATAAGTCAGACATTCAATCCATTCGTTCATCACATGTTAGAATAACATAGTCCACTCACATTTGAAAAGAAGATAATGAGCCTATAATTACACACATCAACCACAATAGTGAAAAAATAATAAGAAAAAATTATAAATAAAAGATAAATTAACCTAACACTAATCACATCATAATATAATATAATGACATGTTAAATATCTACACCATTAATTTCTCTTCATTTTTAGCAACACTAAAAACCATACTAAAATGATATTAAATTATTTTACTAGAAACCACACTAAAATAATATCACATCATTTTAAAAAAAAATTGTGAATAAATAAATGAACACAAAAATCCTTTGGACTACCGTGACTTTATAAAATGGACAATGCCAAATTCCTATAAACCATCACTACAAGAGTGGAAATTTCAACCAGCGCAATTTCACTTCCAAGTTGGGCCACTCACAAATTTTGAAGGGTGACAGCTACATGTAGTTGTTTCAACTTTAGTCAATATTTTAGTCAAATTTGTTTAATCAATCCAGTTAAGATCGATTGACAGAGATTTGAAATAAGGCCTTCGGTTATAATCCTTGTTTTTTCCGTCTCCGGGAAGGAATTCTGAGGGAAAACGAAGATCCAAAATAACAGCCAACGAGATCGATTGCAAGAGATTTCTAACAATAAGGCCTTCGGTTAGAATTACGAGGGAAAATGCAGATCTGAAATACGAAGCATCGAGCACTATCATATCTGATATTTATGAAGATGAGCATCATCGACATTCTTACATGGGTGGACACCATCTGCAACAAGTATGAAGGCACGATATTGAAAAACAGAGGCAGAATCAGATATCCGGCAACGACGTCTTCGTCAGGATTTATACTGTTGTCAAGTTTGACATTGAGGCCGCAAAGAAGGTTAGTAAGCCCTACATTTCCCCTGGCTTGATTTTTAAAATGTTGGGAAAAGCTGTTAAATTCTATGACTTTTTTGGTACCAGAAATGCGAGGATGTTGTGAAGTAGAAGAACAGGGCAGTGGTCACGACCCTGAATGCTGAAATTCGACAGAATTTTAGGGCATTCCAAGTGGTCAGAGATTCCAAGTGCATTTTAGGGCTTTCTCAGGGTTTCGTATATTTTCTCTTCAATTGCTCAATATTTTAATGACGTAGCATCCTTTTCATCTCAATGTTGAATCTTGAATGGCATAGTTCCAGGCAATCCAGATTCGAACATGTTCCACAGAGCAGCACCTGTTCCAGAAAACCAATTGGTAAGGAGGCTTTAAAAATCCACTTGTCATAATATTGCACATTTTATTTCAAATTTACACCAAAAACATCACTGTCATTTTCTAGAGTTACAGAATCGTAATATTATTTTACTATGTTCCTGCATTAAGGGAATCAACGGGATTACTTTTATCGTCGTAATATTAAATGTATGTAAGACAAGTCTCTATCACTATATCCCTGCTATCCAAAACCTCAACTATTGTCTGTTGAGCATCATCTTCAACCACTTCCTTACGAATACAAGACATGTTGAATCCATATACATTTCCCAAAACGATAGACTAGTTCCACCTTTTCCAACACCAGCCACATACATCTTAGCTATGTCCGGAAGGATTGATCGACCAGGTTTCAACCAATGATCATGAACATAAATAACTGATTTGAGCAATGATTCATAAAACAGGTAGTATCCCATCCACTCACTCACTATCCCATCTACACTTTGACTTGAATTGCCATGCATTTATCAATATCTTCTATCATGCTGTGGAATACAGTGATAACTCCACACAAGTTCTGAATTTTGGCATTCTCAATTTCTTCTTTGAGAATTTTATTTGCTTTTGCAACCTGACAAGTTACAGATGCTATCTTCTCACTTGCTTCGACTGCAATTACTTTTGCAGCTCCTGCTGGAGTTGCAAATAAACTTAAAATCAATGTTCCACATCCCACATCCATAACCACAACTCACTTAAAAAGAGAAGTATTGTTAAAAATAGCTCCCTTGTATGCATCCATCCGTACCTGATCACTAAGCATTTCCCCGTGAATTGCAAACCGACTATAAGCACCAATGTAACTCTCATTGATGCTCTTAATTTCCTTTTCTTCCACATTTGCAAAAGTTACTTTGGATCTTTTATCCTTTGTCTTCATGAGAGAAGATTATTGAAAAGTTTTCTCTGTTGTGATGAGACTATTGGACTTATTATTATTTTAATTGAGATCATACACTTATTTTCTGTTATTAGCTGCACCAGCACCTATAGCTTTACCATCTAACTCTGTGGTGCTAAGATTAGTAAGAGCTAAATCTCAGAGCTCAACCTGGATAGTATTGGCTAAGTCATTAAAGTGAATGTGGCTCTTATTACAAGCCTTCAGTAGGCCATGCCAAACAACATCTCCAGGCCTCTTCCTTGACGTGCTTAGGAATATATCTATCTCCAGCACCTGTGGTGCATTACCTTGGGTATTTGGCCGCACCTCATCTCTTATCCTACATCTAACGATTTTAAGTCCCAATTACCGAGAAATCAAGGTTTACCATGAAAGTCGGAACATAAAGAATGCTCATTATGGAACCTTTTTCCTCCACATACCACATAATGCAACTAGATTCAGACCCAGAATGACTGAAACAGTGAATAGGATACACCCACCCAAATCTAAATTCTAGATTCGGACCCAGAATAACTGAAATGGTGCATAAGATACACCCACTGAAATATAAATTCACTACGCAGCGAACACTCAGGGGTATTTATTCCAAAACAGTGAATCAACAAGTTTCTCTAAAGTAATACCAATGTTTCACATTTTAATTCAGATTACTCAGAATTACGAGAGTTTATATGAACTAATCAACAACAGTGTATATTTTTCTTAAGTGTTCACATGTCAACAATACAAATGTGTGTACATGTATGTTTCTTCATTTATTTACAATAGATTTATTACCTTGATCAGGCAGTTGAACATCTGATGTGTCTTTGCCACTTCAAAGGCATCACCTATATAGCTCAACATTGGATCAATCAAAGTTCTAATTCCAAATATTTGATGTAAAACAGAACACTTTTCAATTTAGTAGTCTTTTATTCTATGCATCCCTGAAATTCGTTTCTGGTCAGTCTGGAGCACATTTCTGGAACCTGGAAACCACCCTGCAATCGTTTCTTGGATGTTGTGCATCTTTTACATTAAAAAAAATATTTTAAAAATGTTCCAAAAAGTTCCCACTAACCCTAACATATCAAAACAAAATCCTTGATGGTGAAAAAACTATCACAAAATAGAGGACAGACTTATGTCCTTACAAAATAGAGAACCAAACCAGCCAAATAAATTACTTTAACATGACTTATTGGGAATATTTTCCACAACAGGAGGAAAAATGTAACATTTCCACAATTCAAGATTTTGCTAATAATTCTCTTCCTTTTCTCATATACCTTCCAATAATGTGAGTGAGTGGGAAACATATCATATCCCTGCTTCAATAATATAGAGTATCCTTAACACCGAGTCATCTAGCCTATACCCTATTTTAATTTTTCAATCATTACATGGCATTACGGACACCATCATGTCCCTTATCACTCAAACATTGAATATGCAAGACCTATGCAGCATCTTAGACCTTAAAATAGGTAGGACCCTAAGTTTCACCTGCCACTAGTTGCCACCAATATCATTGATTTTTGCTTCCAACCTAGTGTAGCTCAAACTGGGCAAGCCTCAAAACATTTCAACTACCACCATTTGCCACCAAGGTCACTGGTTTTGCTTCCAGTGAAGATGCAGAACCTATGCAACAGGATTAGAACTTTAAAAAACAACCAAAATCAATGATTTCAGTCCCCTGAGTGTCAATACCCTCAGTTACACCTGCCACCAAGGTCATTGGTTTTGCATCCAAACCAGTGTGGCCCATACTAGACAAGCCTAAAAAAAATTCACCTATCACCAGCTGCCACCAAGGTCACTGGTTTTTATTCTGAAACAGTGTGACCCAGACTAGACAAGCCTCAAAACTGACATGGCAGTGTGTAGGTAACCAAAGCAGCAAATTAGACACAGGGCTGCCTTTCTTTGAAGAATTTTGGAAGGAGGCACCTTAGAAGGTTTCATGCAGGATGGAGGGACCTTTTTGCGTTGTTGTGCATGTTTTCTCTGATAAATTCTACAGTAGTGAGAATTTTTGAAGTCCCCCCCTCTTCCCCCCCACCCCCCCCCCCTTTCTATTGTATTATGATTCCTTTTCTCTGCACTTTTCCGTTCATAATAAAAATATTTGTGGGAGGATATGCTAGTAGGAATTAGAATACTTGTTGGCACAATAATGGCCAGGTGTGATTTTCACATGTATTTAAATGACATGGCTTCCCCCTGTGGATTTACATCTTCTCCCCACGCTTTTATTTTGGTTTTTTGGGTGTTGCACCGGTTTAGAAAAAAAAATAGGAATACAGTTTAGAGTATTCCCATTTTGATCTTGCACAACACTCGATCAAATTATCTCTGGAATTACTTCTCCTTAAATAAATGACACTCTAGGAAATTATATTGTGTTATAAGATCAAGAAAATGCTCTGCTACTGTATAAACAAGATTGACTGCAATCTAAAGTGATATTTAATTTGTAAAAACTCAGTGTGACACTCTTTAACAACTTATTAATGTTGCTACAACTACAATGTTAAAATGCCGACCACATGAGAAAGAGTGCTGCTCCATGAAAAACTTTCAATTCTACTATTTTATTATATGTTTTTCAAATTTTTCTCATTGATTTGTAGTTTCATGTGTTATAGATGTGCAATGCTACTATTTTATTTTAAGTATTTTGACTTTATTTAATCCTTGGATGGGGTATGCTCCTAATAAATTCGTCTAAGAACTATCTTTCTTGTATTGTATACTTATTGAAGTTGTGGCTTGCAGTGGTGCTTCCTCCTTTTCCAGTGCAGTAAGAAGAAATTAGAGCCATGGCAAGGCATTGTAGTGTTGGCATTGAACTGAGGATGTCTGTTGAGCGGTTTATTCTCCTTGACACTCAGGTTTGTGTTGGAAAATTAAAAAAATTATTGTAGATTTCCCTGGCAATGAATATGCATATCATATATTTGGGCTTGCTTCTCTTAAAATTGCTCTCAGTCAGTCATGTTTGGCGTTTAATATTCCAAGCTCTCTTGGGCCAGGAAAAATCTACACTCAGAGAATCCTTTAAACAACTTTTGGAGAGCAACATTTTTTTATTTGGTTATAGAAAGAACCTTTAACTATGAGGCTGCGTGTAAAAAATGTTGTGAGAACTTAAGTGATTCACCCTCTTTGACCCCTGCCAAAACAAGGAATGTTGTTGGTTGAAGGCCAAGGACTTGTAGAAGTCCAAGAGAAGACCGAAAACTAAAGAAAGAGGATTTAGGAAGCCACCTCCCCATAAATAAAATATGATTTGTACCTCTTTATTTATCAATATAATCTCTGCTTTCCTCCATGTGGTGCATTACCATGGGTATTTGGTTGCACCTCATCCCTTAGTCTACGTCCAGTGATGTTGGGATTATTGAATTTTCATTTATATACAATTCAGTTACAGTTTAAGCTCTTCATGATGGCTACTGAATCTCATTCAAATTAAAGATTGGTTGTACATAACCTTATTTAGAATCAACACTTCTATTATCTATTTCAATATGAGGCTGAGCATATTTTCATTTGAAAGTAGTTTTATAAAAACTCTCCCCTATGATGCCTTTATTGAAGTTTGACTTAGACTTCAAAAATGCATTTCGAAAGCTCCTCAGACTTCAAAAATGCATTTACAAAGCTCAATGTTCAACCAATTTATTCAAATTAGTCATTAATTCAACATAATCAAGACATTTTTGAAAATTAGGGAGAATCAAATCCGTGTAGATTGTTATTCTAAACTACAGATTTAAATGCTAGAAAATGAATGATTACTATTACATTTTTGTTTTCAGTTTGTTTTTTTGAATTGACTATTTCTGGATATTTGAGTCGGGAAAGTTGAGCTCAATTATGAAATGAACTTCATATATGAGTCTTCAAATAAACGTATACCTTGCTACAGAGTTCTGAATGAGGTTGGGAGTCAGACTTCCATTGATGGCTTCAATCACATGATCTATGTTCTTATTAATATTTAATGAACTCCATTGCTATGATGGGGAACTTATTTAATGTATATATAATCATGGGTGTATCTGTGACATTAATATCCATAATTTTGGTGTTTGAAAGATTAGCAAGGACTTGTAATTGAAAACGTATGAAGGGTATGGTAACTCTTCAAGTTATGGAAACCATATTTTATGAAGCACAAAGGCAAGGTAGGCTTCCTTTCTATCTTATGAGTAATGGAGAATATGGCATCAGTATTGCATCAGCAACAACTTTGACTATTGATGATGTGGTCTTTGCCGAGGTACATAGTTTGATCAAGATGTGTTAGTTTAGAAATTGAGAATAAAAATGTTTTTCGAAAAATTATCTTAATTGGCTTCTTCAGTGCTAAAGACCTTGGTTGGGAATGGAATCTTAACTTGTATGGTTGTTCTGAAGCAAGAGCTAGCCTACCAAATTCCTATACACTCTCGTTTGCAACATTTTCATATAGATAGGAATACCACTTTTAAACCAACCCCAGAACCCCACCAGGGTTATGAATTCTTTCATTAACAAGCACCTTCAGTTTTATATTATTCTTCTAGAAGGATTTTATAGATGGTGGAATGTAATGCCAAAATACTTAAGACTATATTAAGCTTAACTGAAATGGTTGATGTTTTTAATGTGTGTAGTATTGAGAACCAGGAGTACTTGGTGCAGTTTCACAATGCAAGAATTTACAAACCAGTGCTTTGGGAATTGTCCTGATTATGGAAAAGGGTGCCATATGCCTATCCATTATGGATTCAATGCATTGAATTGCTTCACTATATCATCCCCTATATTGTAAGGGTATCCTCCACTTGAATGGCTTTTATCTTTATAAATTTACCTATCAGGTATGTTGTTCATTGGGTTTATTTTTTTAATAATATTTTGGGCTATTTGGAAGTTGTTACTGCATTCCATGTATCCGTTGCATATTCCAGGACATAACTTCCTCATTCAATAGGTGCAGCAAATTCCCTAAAAATGGACAAGACGAAATCTTATGCAGTAACCTTTTTGGTGATTGTGGCATGAGTGAGGTCAGTCTCAGCTCACAACCATCACATTTTTACTAGCATGGTCCCTAATGTCAATTAGAAATGTTTATTGCTTCTAACTGATGCATTTTTCTCTTTTTGTCTTCGGAGATTGCCATGCTACCTTAAACTTTGCAGCAGTTATGGACGTTCCAGTTATATTTATTTGTCAAAATAATCGATGGGAAATCGGTACCGCATCTTCAGAACATTTCAGAAGTAGTCTGCATATTTAATAAGTTTTTATGCCTATTTGTTTCTAATATTATTCTCTCTTCTATAAGAGCCTTCTAATTTTATTTTCTATATGTTACCTATTTTTTAGCAATTTCCAGGTGATGGTGTATTTGTTAGAGGACAAGGTTATGTGATAAGAAGCATTTGTGTAGAGCAGAATGATGCAGTTGCTATGTACTATGCAGTTAGAAATGCGCAACAGATGGCAAATGATGACTGTATTTTATTAGATTCCAAGGTTTGCTGGCCCCTTCAGTTTCTGCTTGTCAGTCTTCTAGTTAGTCCTGTGTCAATCCGCCCAAGAGAACATAGATATTCATAATTGAAGGAACAAAAATAAAGAATATTAACTCTCGAGTCTCATCTAGACCATCAAAACAAGGCATACTGCGCTAATCAACAGAGCAATTACAAGTGGGAAAACCTCTTACATCTTATTAATACTACTAAGTTTATAATGAATTACATTAATTGTTTTTTGATCATATTCTCCACACATTCACATCAAGTATAGTTGAGGCACGAGATTGCATCATCCACTTTGGTCAAAATGGTCCCAGTAACTAGTTTTACTTAATAGTAGTTCTTGGATAGATATTGATGTGCATTTGGAAATTGTAGCAAGCATCATTGTAGAGAGAGTACATTAGGTTTGCAGGTTGACAACCCTCAGTCTTTGTAGACGGGGTACATTGGGATACATTAGGATTGCAAGTTGACCACCCTCAGTCTTTATAGAGAGGGTACATTAGGATACTTTAGGATTTCAAGTTGACCACCCTCAGTCTTGTTTCTGTTCCACATTCTACACATTGTATTAGTTCATTGGGCCTTGGGGGTAGTTCAAATTCCACACTATGATTTGGTTTGAGTCAGTTGGTTTTTGTTATGCTAAAGTTTTATTTTTTAGTGAAGTTGAGACTAACCAGGCTACCATCATCCATATTTTTCAACGATCCAATTTCAGTCAAACCTAAGTAATATTTGTTGTTTGATCGGTAATAAGCTACATTTGGAAATTGTAAAAGATATCATTCCAGAAAGGGCACATTAGGATTACAAGCTGGCCATCCTCAGTCTTTTTTAGTCTAAATCAAAATAAATGGTTGACTGAGAAGGCTAACTTGAATCTCTTGACTGAAATACGAAACAAGGTATACTTGAAATCTAAAGCCTTGTAGCCACATTTTGCACAGAAAAGTGTTTTATGACATTCACTATCAAAATTTGTTTTTGGTTATGCTATTGTAAACAATTTTGAGTTGTTGATAATCCACACGAGCCATGCTACGAAAATTAACTTTACCTTTGGTCTTTATAAAAAGCATAAAGAATTTCTTTAAATGTTTTGAAGGATTCATAGTACAAGATCAACTAGGAACAATTTACAAGGCCATTCATGTTTGAGCATGATGGGTACAGTGGGTCTTTGCAGGATACAAGAAAATTGTTTTTTGCTGTGAAATTAGTGGCTAATGGAACAACTCAAAATCCTTTTTTATTTTTGGTGAAAGGTCATGCAAGAATGGAGGGAGTAGATGGTTGTATGGAGCCTCCAAATAACATCTTCTGTTGTGATTCTATTATGTTGGCATAGGTAGTTCACAAGGTGGATGCTCCAAAATGTTGGTGAGTCCAATTTCAGAGATGAAAGCACTGGGGTCTAGGGATTTCTCTTTGTGAACACATACTATGCTTATTCGGAAACAACTTGAGCATGCCAAAAGGTTGGCTCAAGGAGGAGCCTTCACCCAACCTTGTACTGCCCTGATGATCACTACAATGAGGAGAGATCTTGAGGCTCTTGTTATCTAGAATAATTGCATGGATTTTGTATGCTAGATGACATTCGATGCTTTTGTTGGGACTTTGTCCCTTATTATTCTAGTCTTTGAATTTACAATATTTACTTAATTTTCCTTCAACTGACATCTAGTGTAGCAAGATTATAGTATACCGATGTATGTATTTCACTTTGAAATCCTTTTCTTATTCCTCTTCGAAGAGTACTCATGCGACATTATTCGCAGGGAAATTTCCTTAATAAATAAGTTTCTTATGCACATTATGATTAAGGAGACTACTTTCCTCGTATTATTTATCCATATGCATATCCCTAAAAATGAAGATATGAGTTAGGGACTTGCTGCTTTTGCAACATTCCTTGTTAAACTTATCAGCTGGCTTGAAATGACCTCAATACATTTAGATGAACTTACGAAAAAATTCAACATGCCTTATGACCAAAATGTCTTGCTGTTATAATTGAAATATTTGTGTCTAGGAATTTGGTCATTTATTAATTTTTGTATATTTTGGTTCAATAGTAATTTGAGGAATGCTAGAAAGGTGTTTGTGTGTTTCTATGAAATCACTAAATAGCCCCTTGCCCTATCATACACTAGGAGAAGTTGACCTTTCTTTGCCTTAGATAAAGGTATCTTTAAATATCTAAATAAACTACCATACATGAATAAGATGTCCAAAATCAGGCCATGATGAGCATTTTATGTACTGTAAACTCATCTAATAACTATAGATCATTAAAGCTGAAAAAAAACTAATAAGAATTCCTGTTAGGGGTGCCCTAACCAACAAACACATACTGCTACTAAAATAAAAAAACAGACATGGACTTCTGAACACGCAAAAAATCTTTACTTTTCTATTAAATCTGAAAATAGAAATCGAAAGCAACAGCTCCAAACTCAAATTCTTTAACTTCAAAATTGTGCACCTTGATATTCCTTTGTAAACTAGGAAGAAAAGAGGTACAATTAATCTGTATGCATGCACAACATCACCTCTACTTGCTGTAAAACCTCCTAATCATATTGCACTTGGCTGCAGAGATAACAGAGTCAAAAGGGAAGTGTGTTCTCCTAGATATTTGTGACTTTCATTAAGTTGGGAATCCTCATGCCTGTGTGCCCTTTCTATCTCAGGGAACTGTGCAGTCTATTTGTACACGTAAAACTAATTAAGAAAAACAATGATTTAGAACTGAGTTTCTATCAATAGAAGGGCATCTAAAACAGGAAATAGATTACAGATGGTATGTTCATTCACCTCGTACCCCCTCTTCTCTATAATGACTATGTCATGACTCTATTGGGGAGATTGACCTTGGGGTGTAATACAGAGCTAGGGTTTTCAATGAACACATGGAAGAATTTTATTTTTTAGTAGTATTATGGTACTCATTAATATATGAAAGACTGATGCTCTTATTGGATACAAAATTAGTATAATAAAGAATTTAAGCAATCAGTTGATTCCACTACAAACCATTTATAACATATGGTGATTCAAAAAGAAATTAAAGAGATATAAAGATCCACAGATGTCATCACAAGAAAATGATAATAAACTATAGCCAATCATCCACAGAAGCATGTTTACTAACCTAAAATCCATGAACCCCCTAAGCTCTAACCCCTTAGTGAGTATTCTGCATGTTCCTCCATGCAGGTCAACAAAAACCAAGATGAACATTTACAAAGACCTAAGTGTCAATCTTATTTCTCAGTTTCTATACCAACGGTGTTGTGGGATAATATCTGCCTTCAATCTTGATATTTATTGTTTTATTTCCTAAAGGATCTAGCTTTAAAAGACTGCATAAGCTAATCATTTTTCGTTTTCCTGCTAGTCCTTGAGATAAATACTGTGTAGTGTTTCATCTCCATTCTTGGTGTTTGCTGGTACTTTAAAATATTTCATTGCCATTCTGATATACTGGGGATTTAAATTTGTGCTTCTTTACGTATTGTCCATCTGTGAAGTGATTCTTTTGCTCTAGCTAATAAATTGCTTCTTCCAATAGTTAAAAAAAATATCACTGTAAAATTTCCAGTCAAGTATAATTGTTTATATCCTTGGAAACTGTGTAGGCACTTGATAAGGATTATGGCCTTCTTACAAAAGGTAACCTAGAAAGTGGTGCAAGATGGGCAGTGGAATTGGGTGGTCAAACCATCGGGTACCCTATCGTAGTGGAGAATATGAGTCAGCCTTGACAATTGCTTATTGAGGTCAGTTAAATTCTTAGATTAACAAGGTTTTTATATGCACTCAATAACGCATTTTTGTTATTTTGAAACATGGTTTAACGTTGTCATGTTACATTGTGTTGGTTTTCACCAACATTGTAGATTCTTTGTCAGCAGTGGCATCTCTTCTTTGAAATAGCTGACATCATTCGAGGCTTGTGGCTTATGATTTTAAAGGGAGTCATGGAAGCTTGCAGTGAAAAGTTCCGGGGTCGCTTTGTTGTTGAGGTAATGACATGGTTGCAAATAAGATCATCAATTTTTAGACCTTTGATTCCATGTAAATCTTTCTATTTTATTTGTAATTGGTTTCTTGAGCAGACCATAGACATCAATAATTGGCATTCGTATTTTTAATGAGAACATGTTATGCAATTTTTTTTGAGCCTGCGTGAGTTTCTAGAGTTGGAGAAAAGTGCGAAACCAAACAAATTTCTATGGTTGATGCTTAATAACTAACAATTGGAGATTGTTCTTGGGAATTTGATTCTGTAGGGTTGTAGACCATAAGATACTCTAGCTATCAACCTCTACATTTCACCATATGTGCTCATGTATGTTCTGGCATATAAAATTGTGAAGGCACCCTAGCCTGATTTGTCATGTTCTGTAATTTGGCAGTTTCACAGTATTTTTGCACACTAGCTTCTTGGATTGGAAGTGAAACTCTAATGATGTAAAAAGATCAATAATTTTTTAAGAACTGCACAAAAATTTGAAAATCACAATTTTGATAATTAGTGAGCCCTGGATATGGATGTAACTAAAGACTAATTGCACTTAGCAAAACACGAAATCAGTGAAATTGTTTTGGTAGACTTAGTACCTTCACTTGAAGGTGTAAATTAGAATTATGGAATTGTAGGAATATGCACAAGGAGAATAATATAGCGCTATATTTTATGACTTCTCCATAGGTACACCTATTGGGGGTTGTGTGCAATCAGGTTAGGCCTTTAATGTAGATTCTAACTTGAGAAATGCAATTTTGACACTTTGGGGTGCATTCTAAGTATGGAATACAATGTTTCATGGCATATAGGATAGCCCCTTTCCTTATAATCCATCATGTTTGCAATTTATGTACATAACATGCATTTTTTAATGGAAGTGGACATTTTGGCACTATGAAAATAATAGGTAGAAAACAAAGTTGGTCTTACGAAAATCATATTTTGGCCCATGGGAGTATAAATCAAGGTAGGAGATGATGTTGGTGAGTAGTATGAGTAGGTGTACCCTCAGACGTGGCATGAAAAAATATCATCATAGAGGATAACTTGGAAAATTTCCCATTCCAAAGACCTCCAAGCATGGGATTGGTGATCTAGTTTGACTTTGCCAAACTCAAAGATGACATATTGCATCGTAGGGTACTTAGCGGTCCGGGAACTTTTATTTTAACAATTAAGGCCCAGGAGGAGGATTTCCATCTTTGTCATTGTAAAATAAATTAACGTTCGAGGTTGCAAATTACTTCCTTGCTTTCCAATGGATGAGAGGAATGATGATAATCTTTGACTTGATCGAAGGGATAATATATATTTATTGCAAAATAAACTTTGAATTTGCCAAATGGTCAAGGTTAGAAATTAGATGAACATTTGATACTTTGTCAAAACAATCTATATTGAGGATATTGTAAAATTTGTAAATAGAGGGAGGATTTTCTTCCCTAGGGGTGAGGATTTTTTGGGTTTTAATCACCTAGAGTTTGCAATAAGACCATAAATGATCTCCGAGGGCAGTACAACTTCTAGATAGCCATGGTTGTGTCATTCATCCTTTGCCATTTTCTATAGATCATACTTATATGTTAATGCTGCAACCAGAAAATGTTTATTAGTTTGTATCTATATTTCATGCAGTAGAATTATTTCCCTTAATACTTTTGAGTAGAGCAAGAAGAGGAGGCATGATTCGTTGTGTCTCCTCTACTACACTTTGTAAGTTTAAAAGAATCAAAAATATCATGTTCAGAGTACTCTATCAAGAAGCTTTGGTTAATCAAGCTCCTGGTAGTTTTGCATACATGGTCCATTGATGATTATTGTTTGAAGTGAAGGTTGGTTCATCCCAAACATTTGTATTCCTCATTAATAGAGGAATTTTGCTGATTTATTTCACAGGTCAATAGAAAAGAGGCTGAGATTTTCTTCCTTTTTACTAAAGAAGTAAATTCCATTTTATCAAGTGCATAAACAATTATGTTGGATTCTTTTGTTTCATCTAATCTTTGAGTACATTTGGACACATGTTCAAATTAGTTGATTTCGTTGCTCGTTATTTTTTTGTTTATCATCTTTATTTTTCCTGCTCTAATCCTATTTTCTATGGGTCATTTTGTTAGTTCCCTAGATTTATTCTATAAAGGTAGAGGTGGGCGGGGACAAGGGATGAAGTGTATTTTTTTATTGTGTATTTTTTTTGCTTTGAGGTTCTTGTCTTCACACCCCATTTTCTAGTTGAAGTACTTGTGGGAGGACATAGTTATCATTGAGAGATAGAGAGTGTTTTCCTTGTATCCATGCAATTGCATCTTTTGGGTACTCATGTTTGGTGTGGATTTGGAAGTGTTTGAATGCCACTTAAATATTTTTTTGATGTAATGGATATTAGCCAAACTTTGTGCTTACAATTTTAACATCAGTTTAGTGGCTACATTTTAGGATCATTGTTATTGATCATTGTATTTTGACATTTTGAATTATTAACAAGAAGCACTCCCAATTAGTTTTGTAGACCCCATAACCAGTTGGATTCAAGCATGTAGCTCATTATTCATAATTGCATCATATATACTCAATTTGTTCTACTTTTTGACATGTAAATCAGTATTTTAGAGGCTGATTTTTATGTTGTCGCAACAGATTTACATGATTCACAAGGTGAGAAATCAACCTTTGGTGTAATTGTAGATTTTATGTTTGATAATTATAGGTAATTTATAGGCTATAAATGTCATCAAAGTTTCACTTCTAATTGAGTATTAAACTAAACATATTGAGTATCTTATACGTAAATATTTTTCCCTTCATCCACTTTTCATAACTTCCATAACCATTAGGTAGGGACCCGCATCTTCGATACTATTTTGCTTATTTAATAAAATATTTGCCAAAAATTTACAAATTTTTATAATTTATTGAAAGTTGTAGAATTTATAATTTTAAAGTTTTAAGGTCTAGTTTTTTAAAGTCTAATCTTTAAAGGGTGCTAGCTCAATGGAAGAGCATCTGCTTTACAAGCAGGAGGTTGGTGGTTCGATTCCATCGTGCCCTGATATTCATATGGAATGATGTTGATCATTTTTTGGTGAGGGAGGCTCTTTTGACCATCACCAATGAGATTATAGTGACATTTTTCGACCCTCACCAAAATTGAAATAGTGACGGTCAATGAACGCCACCATATATATGCATCAATAGTGACGACTGTGAAAGATCCAGCACCATAAATTGTTGTTGTTTATATGAAATGGTGACGGTCACTATCCATCATTATAATCATTATTCGTGACGGACCTTGAATGTCACCACAACACTTATACTTTTGGCGACGCCACCTTCGGTGACGTTCAGTTTTTTGGTGACGAAGGCTAATATCCGTCACCATTTCTCATATGAAATGGTGACGGTCACTATCCGTCATTATAAATCATTATTGGTGACGAACCTTGAATGTCACCACAACACCTATACTTTTAGCGACAGTTTAGTGGAGTTGAAGTTGAAAATCATAGAAAATTACAATTTTCAACGTCAAAAAAGGGCAAAAAGTGTTTCCCAACTTCACATTTTCACCCTGATATACTAATCTACAGTAGGTCTTGGAAGGACCATGTTCAACATGTTGACATGGTGCTCAAACTATTGCAGGAGAAACAATTATATGCAAAAAAATCCAAATGTTTCTTTGGAGTATAAGAGGTGGAATATCTGCCGGGCCATATTGTATCTCGCGAGGGTGTTAAGGTAGACCTAAAAAAATTAAAGCCATTAAGGAATGGAAAGTCCCCACAACCATAAAGCAGTGCGAGGATTTCTCGGGGTAACAGGGTATTATCAAAAGTTTGTTAAGAATTATGGGAGAATAGGAGCACCTCTAACAACATTATTGAAGAAAGATGCATTTTCATGGACTCTTGAAGCAACTAAGGCCTTTGAACATCTTAAAGAGGCAATGTGCCTAGCACCAGTCTTAGCTATGTCAGACTTCACAAAAACCTTTATTGTGGATTGTGATGCCTCAAGAAATGGAATTGGTGTTGTTTTAATGCAAGAAGGAAGGCCCATTGCTTTTGAAAGTCATCCAATCAAAGGAAAGTATTTACAGAAACCTATTTATGAGAAGGAAATGTTAGCAATACTGCATGCCCTAAAGAAATGGAGAACTTACCTAATGGGAAGACACTTCAAGGTAAAAACTGATCATGATAGTCTTAAACACTTTTTGGAACAAAGACTATCTTCAGAAGAGCAGCAGAAATGGGTCACAAAGATGTTGGGTTATGACTTTGAAATAATCTACAAAAAAGGAAAGCTTAATGTTGTTGCAGATGCACTCTCAAGAAAGAATGAAGAGGTGGAAGCATTGCTTTGTGCTATTTCTATTATCCAACTAGATTGGATAACCGAAGCAAGAGATGAATGGAAGAAGGACAAAGATGTATGGAAACTCATTCAAAAGTTGCAGCAAGATCCTAGTACATCTGATACATTTAGTTGGAGAAATGATTCCTTATGGTACAAATATCGCTTATATCTTTGTAAGAATTCCCAACTAAAACAAAAGATTCTTTTGGAATTGCACACTTCTCCTTTAGGAGGACACTCAGGATTTTAAAAAACTTACCATAGGGTGAAGAAAGAATTTTTTTGGGATGGCCTTAAATCTGATATTCAAAAGTTTGTGGCGGAATGTTTTGTTTGCCAAAAAAATAAAGTTGAGACAATTAAGAACCCGAGTATTTTACAACCTTTATCCATTCCAAGTCAACGTTGGGAGGAGATTTCAATGGATTTTATGACAGGTTTACCTAATTCCGAAGGAAAGAGTGTCATCATGGTGGTAGTTGATAGACTTACCAAGTATGCACACTTTTGTGCATTATCTCATCCATTTAAAGCAAGCACATTTGCTACTACATTTATGGACAGAATTCAAAAGCTACATGGAAGCCCAAGGGTCATTGTGAGAGACAGAGATCCCATTTTTACTGGAAATTTTTGGACGGAGTTATTTTCTTGTTTGGGTACTCAATTAGCTCATAGCTCATCTTATCATCCTCAATTTGATGGTCAAACTGAGATAGTAAATAAATGTTTTGAAGGATATCTTCATTGTTTTGTATCTGATAAACAAACACAATGGGTCAAGTGGTTACCTCTCGCTGAATGGTGGTATAACACTTCCTTCCATACTGCAGCAAAAATGACCCCATTTATGGCACTTTATGGATATCATCCACCATCCATCACATCATCTTTAAGAGAAAATTCAAGGGTTCAAGCAGTGGAAGATCACATCGAGCATCAACAAGAAGTTCTCCAACTCTTAAAGGATAACCTGAATTTGGCACAGCACAACCCGAATTTGGCATAAAATCAAATGAAACAATGTGCGATCAACATCGCAACGAGAGAAGTTTTGATGTAGGAGACTGGTTTTTTTATTAAATATAACCATACAAACAAATGTCCCTCAAGCAAGCTAAGAAGGATAATAAATTATTGCCAAAGTACTATGGTCCTTACAAGGTGTTTCAAAAGATTGGTGACATGGCATACAAATCTGAGCTTCCTACTTCTTCACGAGTGCATCCAATTTTCCATGTTTCATGCTTAAAGAAGGTTATAGGTGAAAATCTTCTAGTTCAACAATATTGCCGTAACTCGATGAGAAAGGAAAAATCATATTGGAACCTAAAGCGTGTCACTAAACAAGAACTCGACATCTATGGAATCGATCAATTTCGTAGCATCTCATCATGGAAGAACTTACCCACCGAAGATTCTACATGGGAGGATGAGAATTTTATACAGAAGCACCGAGAGCTACTCAAGCGTTGAGGACAACACTTTTTTGAAGGAGAGGGGCATGTTAGGTCCCTATATTACTAGTATAGTCCCTTATTGTTGCTAGTGTAACCCCCTTATTGTTATTATTGTACCCTTTTAACCCCCATATTGTTATTAGTGTGCCCTTAAATTATTATTGTTAGGTCAGCTAGGATTACATTGTGGCCCCATGTACTCTTATATATAGAAAGGAGGTTTTGTAATTTGAATCATCCAAGAATTTTTCATTCATGTAATGTATTGGAGGTTTCCCCCTCGAAATGGCTTATTTCTAAGGCATTGATATCTCTTTTCTTCTCTTTTTGGAGCTGGTTTCACAACAATTTCCCCTTATCTTGTTTCTAGTGATTCCTTGATTTACTTGAAGTATCTAATTTATTTTAGGTGCAAAATTTGTTTGGTTAATTGTTTGATCTTCACTTAAAATGTCCATCGTTTGAATTATAAACTTTTAGTACATATTTACTCCAATTGGATTGAGATCTTTCTGAATTGTGATAATATCTAGGTCAATGTTTGCTCCCTTTTCTTCAACGTGAATTTACACATTTGAATATTTTAATGCTTCCTCTTGGATAAGTTATTCTAACTTGTCTTTTAGCAACTTCTTATCATTGTTAAGCTTCTTTGTTTGCATAAGTAGGTTTTGATTATGATTCTTTAAATGTGAAAGTCTTCATTTTTTGGATTGTTGACTTTATTCTTAGTGTCATTCTCCTCATCTTTTAAACGTTTGATTTGTGTTAATAACCTTTGATTAAAGTTATTGAAGCATAAATTTTCTTCTTCTTGTTCTAATAAGTTCTTCTTGAGTTCTTTGTTTGTGACCTTAACCATTTTTACTTATGTAAATAATTTTTCATTGTTGTCCTTGAGACGAGAAATTTCTTTGTCTCTTTTTATTACTTCCTTGTAATGCATATCCTCGAGACTTTTATATTTATATTGTGATGCCTTCTTGTTTCACTTAATTTTAGTTATTTTGTCTTCGAAATTTTTAATATGTGAATTATCTTGACCTTCCAACTATAATTTCTCGGTACACTGGATTAGAACATCTTATAAGAACAATGTTGGGTGTTCAACTTGTATGTTGGAATTTATTTTCTTCAATTCTTGAGCCGCAATTTCTTTATTAAAATTTTCATTTTGTCGCTCAAGTGTCACTATTAATTGTTTTATCTCTTCACAAAACTTCATATCTCCTTCCAAAGATTGTTTTTGTGTGTCACTTTGCTATTAAACTAAAGTAAAGGTCTTGTAACATTTTACGCACACAACATTTTAATTTTTAAATGGCTCTTGACAATTAGAATATCCCTCTGAACAAAAATGACATTTTGAAAAGAACCCAAACTTCTTAATGGAGTGCAACTTTTTGCTTTTTTTGTACTTCTTTTAACTCCTTAATTATGCACTTGGAGAAACAAATATATATATATATATATATATATATATATATATATATATATATATATATATATATATATTTCCCTATTATTATTATTATTATCCTAACTTATAAAATTAATTTAAACATACCCCGAGTTACCTACATTCCATATGGATAAGTTGCATTGGTTGGTAGGAAATGTTGGCATCATTTCCTGCCAAGACAGTCACGACAACCATCAAGAATGAACCTGTTTATAAATCCTGGACACGATGACAAAAAAAATGAGTATCTTCGATTAATGACAACACCTAAAAGCAGTGGCGGAAGGGTGGCTCAAATGGAATCTGCAGTGGCTGACTAAAATTGAGTAGAAATCAAGTGGAACTTATAGTGACTGACTAGAATTGAGCAGCAAACAACATGGTTGAGGCAGAGAGATTCAACAACTGTGGTGTGATAGGGGGTAGTGAGGGGAATTACTTGTTATCGGATTGTGACCATTGCAGACGACTGTAGTTGAATTTTGAATCTTTTTTGGGTTTAATTATTTTATATAACATTTTTTTCTATTTTTTTTCTTTGAATTTATTTTTGTAACTATTTTTTATTTTATTTTATATATGTGATTTTGTATGTGTGTGTGTGTGTGTTAGGAATAATATTTATTTTAGAGATTGGTTTGAAGATTGTTAGATTTTGTTGAGAGATTTTGTCAACAACAATCTCCTAGCTTAGGATTTGTTGGATTTCATATGCACTACATCAGTGTCATGTATTTTGGTTTTGAAAGACAATATACAAATATTTTTTGTGTGGTGTGCAATTCAATTTTCATTCTTGATATTTGAGCCCTTTCGGGCTTAACTCCCTCTTGGGATGGCCCAAGAAAATGAGAGAATCGTATTTTTTTTAATTTTTTTTATTATGTTGTAGCTTAGGATGAGTGTAGGAGAGGGATTGTTACTATGTATGTTTTTTTATTGTGAGAGAAATAGTTTCCACATATTTTCACTAAAGAGGATCTAGAAAATACAGGATAAGTTGCTTCTGGAATCGATCATCAGTTGAAAAGTAAATAAAATGGTAAATTCTATTATTATCTTCCAGAATTCCAATCCTCAAGATCATTGGGTTTTTTCAGCATCGCACAGGGCTCGATTCTTACCTCTGTCATTTTCACCCCTCTCATCTCAAATTTTATGTAATTCACCTTCTATTTCGTACGATTGAATGAAATAAGATTTGAAGGAGAAAAATTCTTGATTCCAACTCATGTTCTTGGAAGTGGAGGCACGATTGTGGACCCTTAAAATGTCATTACTTAACTTCTCCCATAGGTATCCTCTGAGCACCAGGCCTATTTCAATCCTAGACACTTGATATGACGTATCTCACTACTACCAGGTGATGGTTTTGATGATAAATTTCCATTTCCATAATGTAGATGTAATTGTGAACGATGTGAGGATTTCAGTTCCCTTGAAGAATAATGATTGGTCCCAGGTGTGCTTGGCATTCACATCGCCATCACAGTTGGATGGTTTTACCATTATTTGGAACTAACAATAACAATGAGTTATATTTGTGTTTTATATGAGAGCTAGAAGAATTTGTTTAACCTTTGGATCTTGTGCTACTTAGCACTAGTCCAACATCTACAACAATTATGTGGTAACTCTAAGGCATGTCCATTCTTTTGAATTTTTGAATTCAACTTGTTTTGTGCATGGGAAGAAATTATGGAAGAGGCACTCAGTTCAAGGAAAGACAATATTTGATTGAATACTACCAGTTTTACCTGTAAATGATAGCACAAAATTAAAAACTACAGTGATGTATTTATAGTTCATTTTCATAAGCAAGGTAACCATGAGCTTCATGCTTCCATGCTTCACACAATGGGTCACCACAACAAAAAAAGACATTAGTGAGGGTCAAAAAATATCACCATAAGCTCAATGATGATAGTCAAAAGATCCTTCTTCACCAAAAATTTAATGCTACCAAAGGTGGAGTTACCGAAAGTATAAGTGTTGTGGTGACATTCAAGGCTATTCACAAGAGGAGCTCGAACAGAAATTACTGACATGACTGGTTATATTGTTAACTTGATTTTTTTTATTTTTAGCTTGGTTTGTAAATTGAAAAGTGTAGAACAAATCATTGAACAATATGCCATAATTTAAATTGACGGTTATTGATGCTTAGAAACCCCTGAACATATCATTGGTGTAATTATGTTTACATATTGTTACGATTTATGGTTCTTGGCGCTCGAAAACCTAAGAACAATGACTATTGGTTATAGTATGAGATCCTTGTGTGTTAGATAGGTTAAGTTGTATGATCAAATTCTGAATACATTCAATATCCATATTTTCTTCCTAGAAATTGACAGATAGTCGAAAGCTAAGTATCTCGCAAATGGTGGTATGCCCATATAGTGATTTAGTTACTTGACACATTTTCTTGTGAAATCCCCAACAAATTGAGCATGCCAATATTATTGATCATTACAAATACATCAATCATGGTCAAAGGTAGTTGTGTCTTAAATGCGTCAAGTGGTAAGCTCGAAATTGTGGTGGAGAAACAGCACAGTCTGGGAGATTCCATAGTGGGTATAAATGTTGATGAAGACCATACCAGAGTACTAGAAAAATGTGACTTGAATGTGGATTTTTATTTATAAAATAAACAATTTGGGATGGTGAACTAAGAATAATTTTTGTTTTAAAGGGTGGTTTGAGGATTGTTGGATTTTGTTGAGATATTTTCTCAACAACAATCTCCTAGATTAGAATCTGTTGGATCTCATATGCATTATAGTAGTGTCATGTATTTTGGTTTTGAAAGATAATATATGAATAGTTTTTTTTGTGGTTTGTAATTCAATTTTCTTTCTTTCTTTCTTTATATATATATTCTCTTTATTTATTCTCTTTTTTATTTTATTTTTCAAAATGTATTTATTTACATCACTATCTTGATCACCGACACGCACTACCTGCCCCGCCGCCCCCTCTCGCGCCGCGCCCGATCGCGCTCTCGGGCCGGCCGGCGCCTCCGCCGCGCTCGTTTCGTCCTGTCCGGCCTGCCCTGCGACAGATCCTACCATGGAAGACCGCAGGACCCCAGATTCCCCTCCGCCTCCGGAGGTTACGGCTTTTAGGGCAATGATTGCGAATGCTCCCAAACGCCCTCCATCTCAGTCCCAGCAAAAATTTGTGAAAAAACTGGACTCAATCCCCACAGTGGCTCTCCCCGAAGGAGACACCTGCAAATCGGCTCTGAATCTGGCGGAGAGGGGTCTCATAGGCCAGTTCATGGGCCTCTGGCCCTCTCCCAAATCGGTTGAGGAATGGACTCAAAGGAACTGGAAGCCTCTGATCAAGGAGGGAGTCAATAGCTACTTCGTAGGTAAGGGTTTCTTTGTGTTTGTCTTTGAAAACCCGGAAGACAAAGGATTAATCTTCAGAAACGGGCCATACTTCATGGGCCCTCAGGGCCTTTACTTAAACAAATGGTCCCCTGACTTCGACCCCTCTCAGGATGTCCCCTCGGCTGTCCCGGTTTGGGTTAGACTCCCTCACTTTCCTCTCCACTGTTGGAATCCAAATTCTCTCCAGACCATAGGAAATGCTTTGGGAAAATACATAGATCAGGCGGCAAGAAAGGATCAGTACTCATGTGCCCGCATCTGCGTAGAAGTAGATCTCGAAGAAGGATTACCGAAAGCTATCAAGCTCACTGTTGCTGGGTGGACGCATGTCCAAGAGCTGGACTATGAACAACTGCCCTTTAAATGTAGGCACTGTCACGGGCACGGTCACTTCGCAAAGCACTGTAAGAAGAAGGCGGAGGAACAGGCGGATAAACAAAATGGGGAACAATGGACCCTAGTCCAAAGAAACACTAGCTCAAAAAAAGGCGCAGGCAAAGGAAATATGACTGGAGGTCAACCAAGCTCCAAAAGCAACCAAGAAGCGGAAGCTCCTCCAAATGCACCAGAAGGAGAGCAGGACATACAAGCCAATCTAAATCAGGAGAACGAGGAACAGCCGGCCCCTTCCCCTTCAAACAAAGAGAGAGAGGAACCAGTTCAGCTGGAGGAAAACCAAGGCTCTCCCACTAATCCTTCCTACGCAGAAATAGCAAGGAAAAAACCAGTGGCTAGTTCTAGTTCTTCCGAAGATGAATTCTACGAGCGCCCTTCCAAAAAAGCAGGAAGGAAATCTCGTAAAGAGAAGAGGGAAGAAGAGGCAGAAAGACTCAAGATTCAAGGAAGTCAATCCACAATAGAAATGTCTATTGGGCGAAATATCAGACCTAGGCCTTCCAAGGGAGGCCCCAACCCCCCTCTTTGTAAATAATGAATCTCGTCTCTTGGAACTGTAGAGGTCTGGGGAACCCCTCTAGAATAGAAGCAGTCAGGGACCTACTGAAATCAGAACCCTCAGACGTTCTTATGCTCCAGGAGACCAAAATAGAAGGGTAGGCCCTTCTAGAGTTAGGTAGAACAAAGTGGAACAAAAAAGCAGGAAAAGCAGTCAACGCAAGGGGAACCTCTGGAGGGCTGGCAACACTTTGGACGGATGACCTCTTTCAGCTGCTTAGGTCCCATGAAACCCAGCACTGGATATACACGGAGCTGAAGCATAAGGCAAGTAAGTTGACCATCTCTCTCTTCAATCTCTATGTTCCAGTGACTTATTCTGAAAAGCGAGAATGCTGGGATACACTTGAGGCCTTTCTTGAACAGACCATTCCCAACAATATCATACTAGCCGGGGATCTGAATATTGTTCTGAAAGTAAAAGAAAAGAGGGGGGGGATCAGCTCCAGCGACCCTATGTTGGCCAAGGTTGAGGAGATCACCCAGCACTGGGACCTTCTTGATTTCAGGCCCATTCGTGGCATTTACACCTGGACTAACAATCGGGTTGGTACGGAGCATATTTCTGCTCGTTTAGACCGTTTCTTGGTTCAAAGCTCCATTATGATGAACAAGAAAATAACCACCAAAATTCTGCCCAAGCTCTCCTCAGATCATAAACCCATCCAGCTCCTTTTGGATGATGAAGAAGACTTGGGTCCGCTTCCTTTTCGATTCAACCCTCTCTGGATCGAGAGAGATGGATTCTTGGAGACTGTCAAGGAAGCATGGGCCAAACCAATCTCCGGATCCTCCAGCTACGTATGGGAGCAAAAGCTGAAAGCTACAAAGCAAGCGCTGAAGGATTGGATAAAAGCACCGGATATCAACCCCATCAAGCAGAGAAAGGAGGCTGTGCAGTCTTTGTCGGATCTGCAAACTGATATGGAAAACAGAGATATCACATCTGAGTTGCTCGAGGAGGAAGTAAAAGCACAAAGAGCAGCGTACCAAAATTTTCGTAAGGAAGAAGAATACTGGAGGCTTAAATCCAGAAGCCTTTGGTTGAAGGCCGGGGATCGGAACACTCCCTTCTTCCACCGGCAATATAGAGCTAGACTGTCAAAGAACTACATAGCAGAAATCAAAACAGCCGAGGGTCAAGTATGTAAAGGATTCAATCAAGTTAAAGTCGCTGCTGAAAACCACTACAGGAACTTTTTCAGAGAAGAAACTCAAAGCAATGACGAGGAGGTGGATGACTTTCTCTCCTGTGTTCCCTCCCTTATCAGTCCTGAAGACAACTTAAATCTCTGCAGACCCATTACTGAGGAGGAAATCATAAAATTTATTTGGTCCATGGAATCAGACAAGGCCCCTGGGCCGGATGGGTTCACAATCCACTTCTACAAATCCTACTGGCACATTATCAAGGCAGATCTGCTTAAAATGACAAGAGGATTCATGCAGAAAGCCAAGATTGGTGGAGGAACTAAGTCCACTTATCTGGCTCTAATTCCTAAGGACACCAAACCTGACTCCTTTGCTAGATTCAGACCTATCTCGCTGAGCAATGCTTCTTATAAAATCCTGGCAAAACTGCTGGCGAGTCGGATCAAGCCACTGTTAAAAAAACTGATCTCCAGCAACCAAGGTGGCTTCGTGGAGGGTAGGCACATTCTGGACAACGTGATCCAAGTTCAGGAGACAATACACTCAAGTAAGCAACGAAAGGAGAAAGTTATGTTGATTAAACTAGATATGGCTAACGCCTTTGATAGAGTTAATCATAGCTTCCTATCTAAGGTCCTGCTCTCCTTTGGTTTTTCGATACATTTTGTCCATTTAATAAAAACCTGCATTGACAGTCCATGGATTGCTCCGTTAGTTAATGGCAGACCCGCTAACTTCTTCCAAGCTCAGAGAGGTATCAGGCAGGGTTGCCCACTCTCCCCCTTCCTGTATATCATAATGGCAGACTCCCTAAGTCGTAAGCTTACTGCTGAAAGAATAGCAGGACACATTCCGGGTCTCAAACCTTCAAATGGAGCTGAACCTTTGAACCATGCTCTCTTTGCCGACGACTCTCTCCTACTCGGAGGAGCCTCCATCAGAATAGCCAGAGCGTTCGACTCAGTCCTCAGAAAGTACTGCAGAGTTTTAGGTGCCTTGGTTAACGAGAGTAAGAGCGAAATATATAGCTGGAACATAGATCAGAATGAACTTACTGCAATCTCTGCTCTTCTTGGGTTTAAAGGTCAAGCAAACTGGGACAGGTTTAAATATCTTGGTCTTCCCATAACATCTGGAGTAAACAAGAGGTCGTTATGGAGCGATATAATCACAAAAATTAAAACCAAAATTGCTGCGTGGGGAGGCAACTGGCTAACTAAGGGAGGTAAAGTAATCTTAATTAAAACGGTGCTGTCTGCTCTCCCAATCTTCCAGGCAGCTTTCCTCCTTGCTCCAAGGAAGGTGATGGAGCAGATCTCCAAATTGCTCAGAGATTTTATTTGGCAGGGAGGGAAAGGCAATGAGAGAAAAATGCATCTGGTTAACTGGGATGTGGTTAAAAAGCCATTGTCTGAAGGCGGACTGCAAATAAGAGAACCCATGCTTGTCAATCTTGCATTGGGAGGAAAGATTTTGTGGAAGATGTTCAACGAACCCTCTCATCCAATCAGTGTTACCCTGCGCTCAAAGTACGGTCCCACTAGTGTGCTCTCCAACCTACAGACAGCTAGTGCACCCAATAGCACGCTGGTCTGGAAGTTATGTTGTAAAAGCAGCAATTTTTTCAAAAAATTAATCTACAGGATTCCAGGGAACGGCAAGCGTACGCATCTATGGAATGACAGTAGAATGGGAAGTGAGCCACTTGCTCAGATGGAAGACATTGCAGACCTCAGGAATTGGCTGGAGCGCGCAGGTGTAAACAGACTGTATGATATCTCGACCTGGGATCAGCGTGGAGATTGGAACGGATGGGATTTCCACAGAGTGCCAGCACGGTTATCCCATCAACAAGCACTGCTTGTCGATCTGTTGGATGATGCTGCACCTGTTTGCAGATCTAAAAAAGATAGCTGGGGATGGGGACAGTCTGGAGTCTATACCACCGCAGCTGGGTATAATGCTTTACTGGACATAAGGAATTGTAGTCAAACTAAGGAGTTTTGGAAGAATGTGTGGGAGCCGCTCTCCCTTCCAAAAGTAAACTTCTTCTTCTGGACCTTGGTCCATAACAAGCAGCTTACGGGGGATAATCTGCAAAAAAGGAAAATAGCTGGGCCTCACAGATGTGTGTTATGCTGTAACAATTCCGAAACAGCTCAGCACCTTTTCATGGAGTGCAGATTTGCTGAAGAGGTTTGGGTTCTCACGCTTCAGGACTTGCAGATTCCAGCCCCCCTGCAGAACTCTGTAACAGACCTCTTTGCCTCTTGGAGTCAACACTATCCCCATCGAATCCCTTCCAAATCTTTCTGGCGTAGAATCTGGATAGCGCTCCCAAAATATGTATGCTGGCAGATTTGGTTGGCCCGCAATCAGAAGATTTTTACAGAGCTGCTTTATACCCCTCTGCAAGTCGCTGCAAAAGCTAAATCCTTTCTCCTGGAAGCGGCTCAAATTCAGTATTTTAAAGAAGATCATTTGCTACTTCCCGATGAAAAGCGCTGGCTTGGTATGCTTGCGCCCCATCCTCGCAAGTACCTACAACCCCCGCAAGGTGACAAACCTGAATGGCGCATAAGAGACGAGGATGTTTTTTTCCAAAATTGGTGGAGGTCCCAAAACATTTCCACTATCTTTTTCGACAGGGCGTCCAAGGGGAATCCGGGTGCTGTTGGTGCGGGTGGAGTTATTTACTCTCCTGGTGGGTATTCCAAAGATTGGTTCTGCTGGGGACTTGGCAAGAAATCCAACAATCATGCAGAGATCCTAGGGCTCCTAAAAGCTTGTCTTATGGCAAGAGATAAGGGAATCAAAGTGCTCCAAGTCTTCGGTGATTCAGAATTGATAATAAAAAATATATACATGGAAACGTCGTTCAGCAATGCCAGCCTCAACAAAATTCTGGACAGATTGAAGAGAGTCCTCCGTGACTTTGACAAGTGTAAACTTCATCACATTCTGAGAACGTCAAATAATGAAGCAGATGAGATGGCAAACAAAGGCAACTCGCTTATGAAAGGGCAGATCATTGTAAACAACATAAGCTCCGTACAAATGCCTTGAATGTCCTTATTGACAGTTAGATGCAGTAGATAGATCTCTGCTTTGTAAATGGGGCTGCCTCGGCAAAGACCCATAACTTTTCTTACTTAATAAAAACATATCTCATATAGCTAGAAAATGTATTTATTTATTTACAAATTTCTTTTTTCATGGCAAAAGGCCGAGATTAAAGAATGAGACACTGATACCAATTTAATGAACACCATTCATACTCACAAGTTAAATACTCTAGAACACTTGGAATATGAATATTTCCATTGAGGATACAAGCATATATACAAAATGTATGAATGAGATTATGCTAGTTACAAATTGAGGGTCCCGTATATATGACTAGGCGGGTGCCCCTTCATGAACAATTATGTCCTTAGAGACATGCATCTTCAGTATATTATTAATTAATTATTAATTATATATATTCATAACAGGGTTCTAAATGTGAACACATAAAAAAATACCCCAATAATAAATAAAATTTTGATGGAATTAAGAACCAAACAATAAGAGGGTCTAAAGGAAGACTAGTAGCAACTACACATTCTATCAAAAGAACTACAATATTCAAGACAAGATAGAAAATTAGAAGGGAAAACATAACTCACCAATCGGGAAGGATACCAATTTTCCCTAGCGTTAGCTTGTTGGAGATCCACTACTTGTATTTTAAGGCTAAAAATTTCATCATCCATCTATTGGATCAATTTTCAGTGCTCACTCAATATTTCCATAATGGAATGAAATTGAATTGCCATATAGCTTGAGTGAATTTGAAGTAGATTAAAGCTCTCTTGTAACTCTAAATATTTAAAGTTGATTCTCATGACTCCTTTTGCTAGCTAAGGGCTTTATGAGAATCCACTATAGCCATTACTATGATGAAAATATATTCTCATGCCTCACAATCAATAGTGATCACACCAAATTGGATGCACAATAGTTCAATAAACATGTTGCAAATTAGGAACGTCATGTAGATAATGAATCCCATGAAAACCATAATATTGGCAGGACTCATGTGAAGAGTCCCTAGAAGAAAATCCATTAACAATCCCTAGAAAAACCATTAACACCAGTGTACAACGCCATATATGTCACACTAGGGAGGCAAGACACTCCAATAATTCTCATGATGAATTTCATAAATAGAGTCATCATGTCTTGCATCATTTAAATCCACAAGGTAATAGCCAATGCACCCGACCAATGCTCAATGATGAGACCAAATGTCATATTATACATTTTATGGGATAGGGTGGAACTATGCACAATCATTGAGTTTTATGGTTCCTTGAATTTTCACAACCACTTGAGATGCCAAAGATTTGACAGGGCCATTATGTACATTATGTATGTGTAGAAAATGGAAAAAGTGAAATTTCTGCAGGGAATCCATACTAGCTCAAAATCATTATTAAATGGAGTGAAATTATGGATCCAAAGGGCTAGATCCAAGTTGCAAATTCCTTATTTTGTTTTTGGAGTCAATTATGATGATAAATTTTCAAAGAGGCAAGGCCAATCCCATTGACCAAAGCATAAAGCTCTGCTTGATTGTTCATAGATTTTCCCAAGCTTTAGGAGGATGTTAATGTTGGAGCTGGGATCCCCGCGAAGTAAGCAAGAAAGAAAAGACTCTGCAGATCGAGGAGTGAAGTACGCAGCGCAGAGTCTAGTTTGATTCATAGAGGCTTTAGGGTGGGTCAAATCCCCTTATTATGTAATGAGATAAGATATTTTGTGAACGTTGGACTCCGCCCATGGTTTTGGACCATGGTATTGTAAATGCCAAATCTATATAAGGATTCTATATAGAATTCATAGGCAGTTAAGTGGAAGTTGAGTGATTCATTTATATGTAAGATTTTTCTTATTCAGAGTTTGTTTTTGGGTTAGAGGAAAAACCTCTTGCAGTTGTGCGTGCGAAGAATTTAGGAAGTTTGCAGTTGTATGCGCGGAGCCTTGCAGATGTGTGCGCAAGGTGGAAAGTGAATGTATGAGAAGTATCTGGCTATTAATGAAAGACTTTTTTAGAAAGATCTGCGTTATATTGATGTGTTTTGATTTTACTTATTGTCCTGAATATTTATGCTGAAAAAGGGTTTGATCTGTAATTGAGTAGCATAGTCATGTTTATGATTATTTACTTTATTTAATGCAAGAATAAGTAAGATCCCACATCCTGAGAGAAAGTTCAACAGATGTGTTGAACAATGTTGGAAATACTGATATATATAGCCTACGAAGCTCTATTAAGAAAGGAAACAAACTAAATCCATAGTCTTGTGTCCCTCTGGATGCAGAAACCTGGTTCTAGCATCCCCCTATATTTCCTCAGGTGAGACTTCTGTCTGCGCAAGCAAATCATTGCCAAAAGGGTCAGTAATAGTGGGTTTTGTTGGACTACATAGTCACTTTGAACCTAGGTCTAGGACCAATCAAGCCAACAAATGGTTTTTTTGATGGTACCGGGATCTGACTAAGGGATAGCTGGATGTGGAATCCATCTAAGGAAGAGATTGAAAATTGGGTTCATAAAAAAGAACATGAATTTGTTGTGCAAGAAAATAGAAGTTTGAACATCTCTACTGAACATTGGCTAAAAAAGTATATCTATACAAATAAGTACAAGATATTTTTTGCATAATTTGCTAGCGAGTTATACGATTGGATATCAAGATTAGCAATGCAGGTGGGTTATTTCAATAATAGGCTCAGTGAGTGGATGTCGGACCTGATTGAGAAGCTAAAAAGGACTGATAACGAGATAGTGAGGGATGTTGATTATTGGACAGAAAGTACCATTAGAGGGTTCATCACTCAGTTCACAATCGAGACATATGTGCCTTATAGCGCAGAAAAGCACAAGTTCTTCAAAAAACCTAGAGGTAAGTGCCTGAATTCACTGAAGTTCTGGATTAAAATGTTATTGTGTGAAAAGGGTATATTACAGATGCGCTTAGATTGATGTTTAAAGAAATAGAACCTAGTGCTACACGAAGTGGTAATCGATTCAGAACAGGTTGGGGTTCTTATGTTGAAACTGAATATAAACCACTGTTTGAATCTGGAAAATGAGAAAGCAACCTCGCTACTCCACGAATTTTATCGCAGAGGTCTGAAAGTCAGCAAAGTGTTGAGGAAATTCACCAACCTTCCACCCCTATATTCACTCCATCCCATTATGTTCCTCCACCTCCACCTCCCCCAACCACCATGGCCCAACCCCAAAATATGCTTGTGTTCAAAGGAAGAGATGACCTTGAACAATTCTGGTTTGTGGTAGAAGCGATATGGAGTTTGCAGAATGTTACAGATGAAAACATGAAGAAAGCGCAGTTGATTACAACGTTGAAAGATAGAGCATTGTCCTGGTACATGAAATATGTCACAACAAATTCAAATGCTTCTTTGGCTGAGAAAAAGACCATGCTGAATGTTGAATTCAAGAAACCAAAGTCACAGTCCCAGTGTATCATAGAGATCAAATAAATTAAGCAGCTAACTACCGAGTCTGTATGGGAGGTAGATCAAAGATTTAAAATGTTGTTGAGTTAAATTGGTTTTAAGATCCCGGATGAAAAACATAGAGAATGGTTCAATGTTGTGGTGTTGCCTCATCTCACTACAAGGAAAGGACCCTCTAGCAGATGTTTTTTAGGAAGACTTTATAAAAATAGCCCAGATGTTTGTTTGTAGCAGAGGGTCACTAGAGGAGGTTGGTGGGTAGGTTTTTGTGGATGTTTTTTGCGTTGGCTCGTTTCTAATCATAACACACCTTGGTGCGTTTATATGTCCTTATGAGTCTTGGCTACTATCAAATGGCACACTGAGACATTGTTCTCTCCGTACAAACCGGCCCGATGCGTCTTTGTAATCTAGCGTAATATTGCGTACTATAAAAAGGCACACCAAGACATTGTGCTCTCCGTACAAACTGTCACGGTGCATCTCAGTAATCCAACACGTTGTAAAGAAGTGTGATGCAACATTAATACAACCACCTGGTGTATCTCATAATCGAGCGCACCGAAAAAGGGTTAATTTAAAAAAAATTACCAGCCGCAAAAAAAAATCATTTTTACTTGTTATAGTGCTCTAGAGCTCTCAAGCATTGGTGTGAGTTTTTATTCTCTGAGGTACCCTACCATCAGTGCTCCCATTACCCACATTGGTTTTATCCATTTCTCACTGTGTGGAGTTCGAATTTTCCAAAACGGTGGGAAATTTTTATTTTTAGTATTCCTCAGCACAGATGCCTCCTCGATGTGCAAATGTGCAGGTAATATACTTTTTTCTCACCAAATTAAACTTTTAGTGGATTAATTTCTCAAATTGAGTTAAAATTTACTGTTTAAAAAAACAAAAAACAAAATTATGCGCGATGCGTTCGAGCCATTCGGCTCACACCGTTCGCAGTACTGCTAGTAAATTTACAGGTCGCACTGTGAACGGTGTTAATGGAAACTGCACCGGGTTTTGGTGTGGTGCTGAGAAAAATCACACTGCTTTAACACTAAAATAGTGTGGTGCGTGTTGGTTGCCGGCTGCACCGACCATTTAAAATTTTGAAAAATAACACTCTATGTACAGTTATACAGTGATGTGGTTGTTTACCGAAATGCACCAGGAATTATCTATAGTTGTCAGGCGGTGCGTTGCACTATAACAACCGCCCTGAGGTGGATAGTTTGGTCAATGCACTACGCAAAAAAAATATTATGTTTTTGTGGTGCGTGAATTTTTTTCATGTGCACCATGAGGCGATTAGTATTTGCTTTTTTATTGCCACCAAATTTTTCAATAAAATTTATATTTAAATAAATTTTTTATTTAATAATACAAATTAGGTTTTATGTATGAGGGAGGCTGATGTATTTAGTATGTGAATCATTCAATGACATCAACGAAGAGAGGAAAGGCAAAAACAAAAGCATATGAAGGATCATTATAACATGATACAGCAGTGGGAGGCACGAGAGAGAGAGATAATTTTGTACCCTTGCCATATTACGACACCCACCCAGTTTCTCTTAAGGAAGGTAGGCCTCCTTAAGTTATATGTGTTGGCTACATCCTTGAAGGGGCATAGTGGGTTATTAGGACAATTGATCTATAGGCGGGATACCCACCGAAAGGCTTTTTGGGTCGGTCCTAGCTAGTGGTACGAGCCCATTGAGGAGGAAATTTATTTTATTACTGGCTTATCTAGGAGATGGCAGGATTTTCCCCAGTTCCAAGATGTCCCCGTTGGTTATGCAACAGGGAGTTAGTTGGTGTACTCCCAGAGATACATTAGGGAAGATATTCTTTCTCCTGCAGATTTTTAGGTGTCTAGTGGTCAGTTACACATTGCTTCGTTTGGTCTAGAGGAGGTGCAGTGCCTTTCACTACTACTGACAACCATTGCACACTATACTAGTGAAGGGCAGTGCATTAGTTGCCTTCTTTTATTTTATCTTGATTCTTTATTCCAAACTCCACAAATTGTGAGATGGTTTGCCATTTTTTTGCGGTATTTTTGTATAACATTAGATAGATGTCATTCCTAGGCATGTGGGAGGTTGACCTCCCTTTTTCTTCAGAGTTATTTAGTTTTATTTTTGAGAGATTTTTGGAGACGAGGCCTACTTTTTTCTGCCAGCCTCGTAGGCTGATGTTACATGTACGGATGCAGATGTGGGGCCAGATGATGCCCAAGAGGGGCATGTCCGACTATCCGGCCAGGATATCTAGTGATGCACTGGAGATGCTAGCCAATGTTGATGATCACATGTTCATGATGGTGCCATTTCCATACGCAAGTTTGGATTGGCGAGGATCTACCGACATCCTCTTCACACAAGATGAGCCACCGGATGCTAGAGGTAATATTAGTGTTTTTTTTAATTAATATAGTTTCATTTTATTGTCTTAATTAATTAGAATAAAATTTATTCTAACACGTTCTTTAACTTGTTTTATTAAATTTTTTAATGAAATTGTCTATTTATTGTTGTGTACTATATATTTTGTAGATATTGGCACATTCATTGGGGACATGATTCCACCCCCATCGGATGATCCTATAGATCACAACGAGGATATGGTGGAGGCCGCAAATCAGGGTGACAGACCTAATCCTTGGGTGTAGATACCTGTGTGCATGCGGCATAGGGAAGACATTCGATTCAGGATGGAGTTGGGCAATCGATTGTGTCGACTCCTAGTTAATGAGGGAGTCTGCCCTGCTATAATTAGAGAGATCCAAGCTGATCATATGCTCACAAAGCTCTGGAGGGACATACCCCGGGATATGATGAACTTTATGCATCATATCTTTAGAGCATCTAGGCTACTAGGAGTTAGGAGAGATAGGTGCCATGGAGATGCACGACAGAGAAGCTCATCGGATGATCATGATCATGAGGGGAGTGATCATCATTCTAGTACTCCACCTCCTCCTCCTTCACCTCGCGTTGGAGATGAGCAGCCAACATCTAGTCTTGAGCAGGCATCTTACGGTGGGCTGTCTGGTAAAACCTTAGAGTACTTTAGTAGACACCTGCATCAAATTCATGGCCCTGATCTACTGAGCAAAGTAGGTCAATACGACGGGAAATCATCCACTAAGTACAGAGTTGCACCATCTCATTACTTGAGCACCCTCCACAGACAGAAACACTATCGATCAACGAGTACGATCATCTAATCAAACATGCACACATCATTGAAGTAGGCATCTGATTGGCAGACATCATGAGCATGGCATCATCGGCCAAGCGGACATAAGTATTAGTTATCATTGATGTAGTACCACAGATATTTGAAATTTATATGTGATTGTTACATTTGTATATTTTTGACATTATATATGTGTGTGTGTATTTATGTTCCTGTTGATGTACTTAATTTACATGTTGATGTTCATCATGATGTGTATATTGTTAGGTCATGTTAGATATATTCATTTAATGTGCTTGCAGATAGATGTGTATGTGATAGCATTTATTTGACATGAGATGTATATTTGATGTTTATGCTGTGATGATGTTATGCACTACTTGTGTTTTGTTAGATGATCATGATCACGATGATTAGATGATGTTAGCGAATTTGAATGTTTATTTTAAACTATGATGTTTGTACGATGGTTATCATGATCATGATGTTTATTTTTAATATTAAATCATGATATTTATTAAATATTATGTATTAGTGATTGTAAAATTGTGTAATTGTAATTGTAATTGTATGTAAAATTGTAATTGTAATTGTAATTGTTTTGTGAAATCGTAAAATGGTAATTATAATTGTGAGCGTATTGTCATGATTCAATTTTATTAAAATTGTAAAATTGTAAATTAATTGCTAATTTTGAACCATAACTACAAAAGAAGTAAAATGTATACCGAGCATATTGTTAAATTACTATAATTGTAAAATTGTAAATTTGTAAATTTACATGAATATAAATAATTGTAAAATAATAAATCTAGAATAATATGAATTTTGTAACATAATAAAGTTTAGAAAATAATGCAAATAAATTCATGTTTAGAATTATCATTATTTTATTATGATCTTACATAGAAAAAATAATGGTGATACATTAATACATTTTTTAATTTTTGAAAATATCACACACACACACACACACACACACATATATGGTGCAATTATTTAAGTAATGATATATGAAAAACCATTTAAAGCAATTAAAAGAAGTTGTATTATTTGTAACTGACATAAAAAAACTTTGATACAAAGCAGAATGTTTTCATGTAGATCAACATAATTGCAAATTATCAAGTCAAATGATTTTAACATTAACACAATGCAAACCAATTAATTCAAAATACATATGATAATGTTTGGAAAAAAATATTCTCAGTTACAAGGTTAAGTCCTCTTCTTTATAAAAATCTATCTTAAATAGTATAAATGATGAAATAACACATGTACCATATCACTCTATGTTCTCATGATCGCCCTCATTATCTTCCATCTCGCTTGGCATGATAACACTATTTTTCTCAAAAATATGTTTTGATCTAGGGTCATGTCTCAATACGAACCACCAATCCATATCCAACACATCTGGGTAAAAAAACACCTGGTTGCAGTGTTCGGGGAAAACATAAGGTTCCTTAGCTTCATCCCACATCTCTCTAAAGTTGATACATAGCAGCCTACTATCACAATATTCCTTTACATTATTATGATCAAAGGTGTCCCACCACTTCCACCTAAAAATAACATATTGGAAAGAAGAGAAGTCCACTTCAATGATCTCTTGTATCTCTCCGACATAACCTAATGTCCCACGTACTAGGTTTTGATCACAGTGACTAGCTTGACTAGAATTGATCAAACTCAACTTCCAGTCCATAGTTTTGTGTCATTTTTCCATCATCGACATTTTTTGTGTGAAAATGGTACCCATATGCCCACATATATGGGAACAAATGCACCTATAAAAAAGTTAAAAAATCATAGTGTCATATGTCTAATAACCCAACTGTTAAATTATAAAATATAGATGTTACATTTCAAAGGTGCATTATTAAGTTTAAAATGTACATAAATAGATTATTACATATTTGTTGCACCCAATCCCTACATTTAGCGCATCCTCTTCAGCACGCGAGTAACGACCAGTTGCACCGTATTTCTCTATGACTTGGTCAACAACCCAACTATTGGGGCATATAATTGGCATATTTTCTTTTAAATGATCAGGATAAGGCGCACTTCTACCATTCATTTGTCTGAATTCTTTCATGTCACTATCCCATTTCATCCTCTTTTGTTCGTACAATGCGACCCACGGTTGTGTCACTTTGTAATTTTAAAGAATGAATTTATTGATTGCTTCAATTTCTGCATTCGATGATGAAATCAAACCAACATATAATGCATATGAGTTCAAAATATAAATTATATTGAATTTCAACGTGAATATTTACTTAATGTAAATTTGAAAAATTATAAGTTGCTTACTCTTTATCAAGCACATTTTTCCATTCGTTTGGAGAAGCTTCCCTTCTCTTTTGTCTTCATCCCATTCATCATCCCAAATCAGCGCACTTGGTGTGTTTTCGATCTGCTTGATGTACTCACTACCATAATAAAAATACTCATACAATATGTATCGCTGTTCCATAGACCCCTCTGGTTTTTCCCTTTATCGAACAAAACCTTTCAATTTATTCATGTACCTCTCTAATAAGAACATCCAACGACAAGAAACCACCACAACTAATTCAACCTCATCTACTAGGTGGATTAGAAGTTGAACCTGCAAGTCCATGAAACTCGTCGGCAGTTCCTTCTCAAACATACAAACAATCTCTATTATCTCTTGATGCCACCGTGGAATGATAGCCACATGAATATCCTTTGACGTGATCCAACGTACAAATGCAGATAATTTAGATATGGCACATCCTAGGTCTTGGGGGAAATCATGCTTCACAAACCCACGCATGAACAAATGATAATGACACTGCAAAGTTATAAACACATGCAATAATATACAAAATCAGTTATGTTTTATGATACCATGGGATAAAATTTATTAATATAACAAATAATAAAATCATGCTTTTGACATTATTCGTACTCTTAGAATATTCAAATGGTCATGCGATTTCAACCCTGACAAATGGCATTCCATGGTGAACTAGCATTGTAGTGAAGATCTGTATGAATATGGAACCCTCACACCCATTATAACTTACTTCCTTTGCCAAAGAAAGAACATCTTTTTTTTTAAACCCATGGGACATCACCTTCTTTGAAATACCAATTAGAGGGACCAGTCTCTGATCCTGTACTTTCTAATTGTCTTGGCCAATGTTTCTTTTTAGTTTTTGAAGTAATAAGATCTTTCCTAACAACCAATGTGTCACTTTGTTTCGATGATATGTGCCTCCATAAAGAAGATGAAACATTTTTAAATATATGCATGGGATCTAATAAGTGGGTAATCTTAATATGATCCCAATATGGAAGGTTATAAAAGATAGATTTCCTTTTCATCTCAATGGGAAATTTCTCAACATAGGTGTCGAAGAATTTTGGATCATCGAACATAGGCTCCCCATTTGAATCGAACATTTCTATGAACTACTTCTCCTTCTCTCTCTCATATGCTCTAAGCCATTCAGTTGGTGTCATTATTGTAGGCCTTTGGGTTCTCTCTCGTTTACTATTGAAAGCGAATGTTTCTCTTCTGTAAGGGTGTTCTTCTAGGAGGAATACCATGGAGTAGTCATACACTGGCTTTCGTAGGTCATCAGACCATCTAGCTTTCAGAGAAGGTCCACAACATTTACATCCATAATACCCTTTTGTTACAGACCTGCGAAATTATTGTATACAATATGCATGGCACATTAAAGAATATCATGAAGATTATAACAATTACACTGAATTAAATAATTAATATACAAAATAATATTGTTACGTTTATAAACAAATCAATAAATATGTAATTTACCAGAGAAAAATCTTAAGCCTAGATAATCATGTTTTGTATAAGCACATATGCCATACAATATAAAACTCCTCTCTTCTGCGATGGGTCTTGATACATCGTATACATTTATCCCATCCCATAATTCCTTCAATTCATCTACCAGTAGTTGTAAGTAGACATCCATATTATTCACTTGTCTTCTACCAGGGACTGTGATAGCCAACATAAGATGTTCATTCTTCACAAACAACCATGGGGAGGTATTATTATTGATCGATACTACAAACCAAATAGAATATTTGGCATTTTGGAGGGAATATGGGTTAACGCCATCCATGGCTATGCTGAGTCGTAGACTTCATACTTCATCCTTGAATTTTTTGGGCCATGTATGCTCTATATGCTTCATGGCTATTGAATCTGTTGGGATTCGCATAGCACCCAACTCACTTCTGTGTGAGGCATGCCACACCTGCAACATATCTAATTATTTGCAATGAAAGAGACTTTGAATCCTTCGGATTATAGGCATGTGACTCAATATCTTAAAAGGAGGACCATGTGATTTACCTTTCTTTTTTTATTTATCATACATGTCAAGTCTACATTTCGAACATATCTCTTTGTCTGTATATTCTCCTCTATATAGAATACAATCATTTGGACATGCATGATATGATCTGTACTCAACACCCAATATTTTCAACAATTTCTTTTCCTCTTCGCAGCTATCGGGCAAGATATTATCACTCAAAAGAACCTTATCTTTTAATAACATGTATTTGGTCATGGAAAATATTAAATGTACAATGCCAATAATTATTAACGTTCATAAAATTGACCATTTGTAATGTTAATTGTGTGACAATATTTCTCAAAATATAAGGGACTTGATGGTCAATTACCTCAAAATTTCTGAGAAACATGCATTCAACAAGCCAAAATTTTCTTTCAAGTTGTATAGTAACATCATTTTCCCCAACTGGGTAGACTTTGACTAACCTCCAGGTCCAAAGAGAGGGGTGGTGGAAGAAAATTTAAGGCTTTCGAAAAAGGTATCAATGATATGAGCAACATCCCCTAGTTGATCATCGTTCCGGAATGCATCTAACAACATTCTCTCCATGGAAGTTGTATCCCTTAAGTAATCATTCATAAAAACCTCTATTTGATTGCCTCCATTTACAGCTTGTGAAGAACTACTATTGTTGTAGCCATTCCTAATTGGTGAATCTAGGTGTAGTGGGAATTGAATAGGTGGTTGATTCAACCATTCTTGGTATCATTCCTCTTTGATTTTTTCTCTTAATTCAACCTTCTCTCAATTTGACATTGTCATGGGGTGCAACGAAAGATGGTAGGTAGTTCGCTCATCATCACTAGAATCCTAATCTTTTAAAAAATATATTTGAACATTATTAGTACAAAATCGATGATATCAATTAGTAAGCATGTCAATGCATGATTCATTGGTTTGATGTTGAAATAATTACATTATACCAAACAATTATTACTATCATTTTCCAACGATTGTAGCTAGAATATGGCATGATACAATTGGCAGGGTGAAGCAGTTGTCCATTTTCATCTACCAACCATGCCTTGCGGTATGCTGCTCCTCATAAGAGCTTCCGATGTTTTGGGACTGTTTTAATATTTTGTGCATCTAAAATTGATTATGAATCTGCATGAACTTGCAAATTTGTACACATTAATTTTATTCAACTGATTGACATAGATAAAAAAAAAAAAAATTAGATAATGAAAATATAAATAAAATATGAATTAATTACGTCTGGAGATGGATAGGGAGAACTCCGCGATGGGCTTTGAGAAATATTATGGAACGAATTGGATTTTGAAGAATTGTCCATTTGATATAATTATGAGATTTTCTCCCTGCATTTGAGCAAAATCAACAATAAATTTTGGTGTACATACCTAAAAGTAATTGTAGTGCCTTACAAAAGGATTTATTGTTATCAGTGCTATTATATTGTTAACTGCACTGGTGTGGTTTTATTACCGAACACACTGGTGATGTTAGTTAACAAACGCACCAAATATCAGGAAATATATATATATAAAAGCTATTCATTATTTCATTATTTTTACACAATTTTTCGGGTATGGATTTGCACGAGAGACATACCTGGAGCAAGAGAGCATGAGAGAACTGTGGAGTAGAAAAATACTTTCGAACAACAACACTATTCAGAGAATCGGAATTTGAACATCTCGTGATTCACACAAAAACCCTGTAGTATAGTAATAATTGTTTTTTTTTACTGTAATAATTGTTTTTTTACAGTTTATGTTAGATTTAATACATCCATAGTAAAATTTTTATATTTTACTATGCATTTTACTAATAAAATCATTTACAATCTCTGTTCATATTTATATTTAATTAAAATTCAAAAAAATATATACATCTTTAAAACTAAAAGCTATTCATTATTTCATTATTTTTGCACAAATTTTCAAGGATGGATTTGCACGAGAGACATACCTAGAGAAAGAGAGCACGAGAGCATTGTGGAGTAGAAAAATACTTTCGGACAACAACACTATTTAGAGAATCAGAATTTGAAACATTTGGTGATTCACACAAAAACCCTGTAGTATAGTAAAATTGTTAAATTTTACTATAATAATTGTTTTTTTACAGTTTATGTTAGATTTAATGCATGCATAGTAAAAAATTTATATTTTACAGTGCATTTTACTAATAAAATCATTTACAATCTCTATTCCTATTTACATTTAATTAAAATTCAAAATATATATATATATCTTTAAAAGTAAAACCTATTCATTATTTCATTATTTTTGCACAATTTTTCAAGGATGGATTTGCACGAGAGACATACCTGGAGCAAGAGAGCACGAGAGCAATGTGGAGTAGAAAAATACTTTCGAACAACAACACTATTCAGAGAATCAGAATTTGAAACATCTGGTGATTCACACAAAAACCCTGTAGTATAGTAAAATTGTTAAATTTTACTGTAATAATTGTTTTTTTACAGAATATGTTAGATTTAATACATGCATAGTAAAAAAATTATATTTTACAGTGAATTTTACTAATAAAATCATTTAAAATCTCTATTCTTATTTACATTTAATTTTTAAAAAAAAATATTCATTCTTACGTTAAACCCTTGCTTCTTCTTGTTTATGTGATTTCACAATTAGGGATTTTCATTTAGATTTATAAGGTTTGTATTACTATATATATAGGCGTATGACATATAACCAGCAATACCTCTTGCAGAGTTAGATCTCAATCCATGTCGACCCTTGCACAATATTTTAAAAACAATTTTTGTTAATCGGTGTGTACTATTTAAAATAGCGCACCTGTGCATGATTGTAGTATAGCACATCGGGCACGTATTGACAAAAAACATTGTTTGATAAAAAAAATGTTTTTTATTAATTTATGTTTATGTTAATTGGTGCTCTGGTATTAATATAACGCACTAGGTCTCCTATTGACAAAGAACATCGTACGGTGTTTCTACTGTATTGGTCGTGTATTTATAAGAACCTACCGCACCATTTTCGGTGCATAAGTTGCGAAAGTCGCACCATTTTCTTGATTATTATTTTTTTACCTAAAAGTATGTGATTTATTTATAAAATATATTAATGAGTGGTACAGGTTTTTTATTGATAAATAAATGGCTGACAAGAGTTCAAGTAACAAAAATACTAATAGCACATCCAGAAAAGAAAATAAAAAGACAAGTTCTTTGTAAATTATTTACAAAAATTATTATTTTTGAACTATATGTAAGTTTAACTAATATTTATTGTTTAGTGTGTATCATGTAGAGCCATAAAATGATGAATCTCAATGAGATTCTTTAAGATCTAAGACTAGAAGAGTGTAAAAGCTTGATGGAAAAATTGCAGAAAAATGAATCAGGTGAATGAAAAAATACTATCGATCCAATATGAGTTCCTTTTTTGAATTTTCATTAATAATATACTTCAAAATATTAGATAACATGTTTCAAACAATCTATTAATTCATATATGTTTAATGTTCTACAGGGACCAACAGTGAATAAAAGTAATGTTGTTCTAAGAAAAGAAAAAAAATAGAACATGAAAATGAAAATGAATTGCTCCTTAGCTCATCTGGAGTGGTTTTGGAGGTTAACGAAAGGAGCAAAAACTTTGAGGAATCTAGTGGAACGAATTTATAGATGTTCTTTCCACTTACAATACAAAAATCAATCCAATGATTCCAAGAACCAAATTTTATTTAAACTACAGGAAGAGTTTCCAGAGAATTGGTCAATGAGACATGTGAGACTTTTAATAGAAAAAAACGTACAACAAAAAAAAAAGATTGAAAAAGTAATATTCATTTAAATGTTTTTTCTAGAATTATATGTATATATTACTACAAAACAATCATTTATAAATATCACTATTGTTATATTTAGTTTTCATATATCAATATAAAAATTAAATAGTTTATTGTCATGTTACTTTTTCAGGAAGATTATGAAAATCTCAAAGGATGAACGAGTTGGTATTAGAATATGTCAGTAGGAATGTCCAAAAAGGTGTATAAGGAGATGCTCAAAGAAATAGACATAATTGCATTGCATGAGGAGCCATCTCAACAAAAACGTGCTTCAAATGTAATATGCAATCATTGAATTTTTCGACTAGGTTCAATAAATAAATAATTTAGCATTAAATATTAATTTTCAGGTATTTTTTTACACAAAAGAAAAGAAAATGGAACCCATTCAGCACATAAAACAAGACGACAAGGAAGAAAAGGGTTGATATCTTGTTTGTGAGTAATTTTTGTTTTCTTATAACAACTTAACTAGATTTCATTTTTGTATATTTTAAGTTGTTTTACAGCTATCATTATTAAATGTCTTCAAACAAGTGCTAACAAACAAAGAAAAACCATCAGAAGAATTGATTAAAAATGGGTTAAATATGGGTTGTCAGTATATGTTGGCATATCAGAAATTAATTATGGAATTTGTAAGTATCTATCTTGTTTTACTTAGCTATGTCTGTAATTAATAGAATAAAAAAATATTTTATATTAAATCTATGATTTGTTATGGGGTATAAAACTTGAAGGAAACAAAGTATGGAATTGCGCCAACAAATGAATTGTTGAAAGATGGCATGAAATTTGGTTTTGAAATAATGTGTATAGTTCACAAGTCAACTCTTGCTATGGTACATTTCTTTTCGATTTACATTGATATATATATTATTTAATATTGCAGTTTTCATTATTCTCACCATTGTATACACTCATTACACTTTATTTTTATGTTTGTAGATGGAACTTGAAGAAGAATAAAACAATCAATACAATGAAAAAAACATTCTGCCAAATAACACAAGTCATGGAAGTAGCTCGAGCAGTGATAGCAGTTCTAGCAAAGAATGATGATCAATATGTTTGGATATCAAAGCAAGGCATTGTATTTTTTGAAATATTTGTCTGTGAAATTAGACATTTTGTTTAATGTAATGGACATAGTGTCTAAATTGAAAGACAAACGGATACCATTAATTGTCCCATTTTGTATGACAAAGAGTGTCTTATATATATATAATAAAATACGTTTTAATTTATTCCATTACATTCTCCATTGTCGTTGTGAAATGTTACACCATTGATTAAATATTATAATGAAGAGATGTGAAATATGATGATATGATATAACAAATTCATCCAAACATTAAATTCAAATGCAATTATAATAAAAATTTAATTGATATGAATATTGTTATAAGATATGTGTCAACTGGGATAGAATAGAAGATTGATCGAGAGAATGGGCTCTGCAGTGATTTCTGGTTTCCTGCACTGGCTACCAGGGACCCTTGTCAGTGGCATTCAGGGTCTTCTCAGAAGGAATATGGTTCAGGGAATACCTCCTTGATGGTTTATTGTTTCTGAACTGGATTTGCAGCCCTGTGGAACCCACCGTGGCCTCACTCTGCCTCCCCTGCGCCCTGTCCGGCCTTAATGCACGGCCGGTTTCGACTGAACACTCCAGAAATGCGTTTATTTACCGGTTCCAATCCTACAAGGGTGCTCCTCCTTTTGCAAGTTGGGGCTTTTTACTAACCGTCCACGACCTCATGCAGCTCTTCCTGAAGCTAATGGCCTCATGGCTAGATTTGACACACTACCTCCCCCTGGGGACCTGTAGTGATCGATTTTTGCAAGGCGACTGCACTATACAGAGCACACTGAATGATGGCTCCACATTGTCTCCCACATATACATTCGATGGCGCCATGACATCAGATACTCTATAGACTTGGCCACAACATCCAGTGTCGTCCCCCATGGAAAACCCTACTATTATCAATAATAAGGTATGCTTTGATCACTATGAAGTTTTTATTAAAACCCATGTGGGGAACAGTATATTGTTATGGGCACCGGAAAATGATGGGGTGGCTGATCTAAAAAAAATTATTAGTCATGCATTTGGCTACCCTAGCCATCTGCAATACTTGATATATAGGGGCAGATCCCTCCAAGTCTCCAGCTCATTAAGAGACTACTCCATCTGTTCTTGATCCACCATCATTCTCAATCTGATACTGAGGGGTGAACTACCGAAATACACAGAACACAAGGTATAGGAAGGGGCTCCAGCACTCCAAAACCAGACAGCCCAAAAGGTCCCTCGTACAGGAATATTTTATAGGGAAAAAAAAAGCGACTACTCCAACTGAACCAGCTGATAATGCACCCAAGCCATATATTGTGGAGCAACTGAATCTCGTTCCAGAACTAAATATATAACTTCCATAGATTGATGCATATCGAACTTCTTTTGAATCACAAACGATAATCTTTAGATTTAACAATGTCTGGCCCAAACCAATGGAGCTCTTGCATTGGATATTCACCAAATGGACTATGGACTATGAAATCCACCTCTGTTCTAAGGGGTTTTTCATCATCAAGTTCACAACCTCGGAAGACAGAGACATCATCCTTAGGGAAGGACCGTGGTTTTGGGGATCCACTAGGCTCTTCATCGCCCCTTGGTTCCCAGATTTCGATGCAAACACCATGGAAGTTAATAGAATGTCGGTCTGGGTTCGGCTTTACAACCTTCCTCTTCACTTTTGGAATGAAAGTGTATTAGAAGGTATTAGCAACATCCTTGGGAGATATATTGAAACCGACACGCAACGCTTGGAGGAGTGAGTCTTCACCTTTTCACGAATATGTGTGGAGGTGGACCTCAGTAAAGGGCTACCAAAAAGTATATAGCTGATACACAAATAGTAAAAATGGAAACAACATCTTGACTTTGAAAATACTGCATTCATATGTCGTATTTGCAGGAATATCGGTCATCTGCAAAATACATGTTCGGAAGAAAAAAGAGATAATAGAAAAAAGAAGAATACAAGGAAAACTCCAAAAGGTTGGCAATTTACCTCAAATGAACTAGATCAAGAGACAAATGATGAAGAGAACTCCCCCAAACCAAATGAGAACAATAAGACAACCATAGAACCAGAGACAAAAGAACAAGAGCTGTAAGACCCATTTTACATCACCACCACAGATCAATCGACGTTGGAACTTGGGGTGTCAGACATAGGAGGGAATAAAAGACAACACAGCTCAGACACCTCAGGTTTAGATAAGGACAATGGAGCAAACACTGATGATACTCATCTCGCCCTTATATTGTCTACGCCAACACAAGGTGCTTGGCAGAAGGTCAAAAAGAAGAAAGGGATAAAAAATTAATTTTTCTCCCAATGTACTTCGTTAGTGCTCAAATCTACCTTAGGCCGAAATAAGGTAAAACTCAAGGCTACATCAAACCACGCTCAGCCTCGTAGCTAGCCCTACGAGGACAGGAGAGGGCTCTCTCCGGGTCTATCTCGGCAAAAGGTTTTCAAAGGGGATGAGATGACTTATAATGAATAATGAATACTGATTTTAGGCTAGTAAAGAGATAGGAAAGTTTGATTTTGATTTTTTGGGTTTTTTGTTGGAGAAATGGGAAAAAACAATTTTGGGTCTGGGGATAAGGCCAGATCTTTGCAGAATTCGAGTTGGGGCGAGGTAGGCAATAGTCTTGATGCTTTTGATCGAGTATATGGATGGATCAGAACGACAAGGAGCTAAAGAGGGCAAGGGTGAACATGGATCCTCTTCAAACAGGCGAAAACATGTAAAACTAAACAAATTCAAAGGCAGAGCACTGAAATCAATGGATTCAACCTCATTTACTCATTCATTTAGTTTCAGAAGCATAAGAAGGGAACGGCATACATTAAACATGAAATAAATTACAATAAACTGAGAGAAAACACCATCAAGAACTGAAAGCCACAAGAATCCCAACAGGTGCTGCAAAACCTCTGATCTTTCCTTAGCCAAAATATGAAAAATATGTACAATAGTGTGCCAAAATATTCCCAAGAGTCCAACCTGTAGAATGCCTCAAAAATTACATCATATAGACCTCCTAACCCCTTCCCACACCTCTAGGGGTCTAATTCCTCCTTCTAGGAGCAGTTCCAACTAATTCTAAACAAAGAACTAGAAAATAGGCATCTAAACAACTTGCCTCTAAAAGGGAGGAAAAGGATTCTTACATCTGATTTTTACTTTTTTAGGAGTGAATCATCTAGAAGAGGTAAAAGTGAGTCAAAGTTACATGCCAACCATCAATTTACATCATGATAACTCAAAAATTTCATCCACAAGCAAAACTGGTTCAACTGGCCGAAATTCTGAGCTGGAAGGTGAAAAATTGACCAAAAATCTATATGCGTAGCGCCCCTTATATGGGTAGCACGCCTCCTGTATGGGTAGCGTGCACCTTCAGTCTAGTCCACGGCTCTGCAAAACACGTCTTCGGCCCTCCACTTCACAAATTCAACTTCTGCCTTGAGGATTCATGCAAATGAACTTGTTTACCATGATTTATATGTGAAGAAAATATCTCATCAAATCAGATTTTATTTTAAATTTACTCCATGACCCACTCTTATAATGTTTGGCACTTTGACATTCGATCATTTAATACAATGCTTTTCTTTGGCTTTTCTTTGTTTTGGACTAATAATACTTGGTTGTTTTTGCAGGGATCCGGCATTTGGCTTTGGAAAAGATCAGAGGCTTGCTCTGGAACTTTCTTACAATGAAACAAATACAATTATTACAAAAATGAAATTAGACAATTTCTAGTTCCAAAACAGAGTTTTGGACTAGAAATGTCTTCAAATGCTTTTGATAATAAAAATATGAAACGAGAACTTTTTGGAACCAACCTCATGGCTTGCGGGATTTTATGACATGTATGCAAAGGACTGAAAACCCTAGACTCTAGGACTAAAGACTCTTTTTAACGAAACTAATCATTTATGACAATGAATGCAATGACTATTTTGAGGAATTTTATTTAGTCCTGCAGGTACAAGCATGAGGAAACACAAGACAAGCAGACCCCCTCGTTAGTCAATGGCATGCTCCTAGCGAAATGCAACAAAGTGGAACGAGCGAGACACGTAAGAATGATATGCAAAAAGCGAACTGATCTCTGACGGAGGGCTGTAAGGACCGACTCTAACATTGGCTCCAATGGGGGATGGTGGCTCCGAGGAGATGCCAAGAACGGCAGATCTCTGGGGGAGTCAGACAGTGCCTTCATCCATTGGGCGATGGAGTCATTATTTCAACAGATAACACAAAACTTTTGATACATTTATTGACTGCAAACTTGACTGAAAAGCGACTGAAACTTGACCAAAACTAACTCGACTCTAAAACTGAAAAGACTGATAAAAATGACTTGACAAACTTCAAACCAACCAACCTCCATCTCCAGAATTATAGCCTTCGCTCCGGGCCCCAGACTGAAGATGAGAGATCAGTACACACTTGCAATAAAACAAAAGTAAAATGATATATACAATGATGATGAAATCAGCAGAAAATACTCAGAAGTGGTATCGCTTTAGTAGCCGACCATTGATCGGCCCTCCAGGACAATCATCTCCATTCATTTCCTTGAGAAGAAAAGAGTTTTGACTGCGATACGCTGCAATTTTAAAAGGACCCTTCCATAAGTTTTCAAATTTTCCGTGCTTTCCCTTATCTTCATTCCGAGCATCCCACTTCAAAACCACCTCATCTAGCTGAAACTTATCTGCCTTTGCCTTCCTGTCATAAATCTCCTTGATGCGCTCCTACAACTTGAAATTATTTTGAAATACCTCCTCCCGTGTCTGCTGTAAATGAATCATCTGATTAATCCTCCGCTGCATGGGATCTTCCTCACTACCAGCTTCCTGAAGCAACTTGACTACCGGGACAGCAAGCGAAGTAGGAAAAACCGTGTCTATCCCGTACACCAACTCGAAAGGAGACATGCCAATAGACTTTTTCTGACTTACCCTATCAGCCCACAGTGCATTCACTAATTTCTTGTGCCAGCCCTTTTTGTTGATTTCCAGCAATTTCTTAATGATATTTACCAAGGACTTATTTCAAGATTCCGCCAAGCCATTTCCTTGCGGATGGTAGGCGGTCGAATGTCCCAAAATGATATTGTACTTATAGCAAAATTCAACCATCCTCTTAGACTTGAAGGCCGTTGCATTGTCTGTGATTATCTTACTAGGACACCCAAAACGTGACAGAATATTGTTTTCAAGAAAAGAGATAATTACCGCATCCGTGGCCTGTCGAGTGGGAATCGCCTCGATCCACTTTGTGAAGTAGTCCGTAGCTGTCAATATCCATCTATGTTGTCCGGAAGATGCTGGGTGGATTTCCCCGATGAAATCCAATCCCCACTGCTGGAATGGTGCACTAACTTCAATTGGTTTGAGAGGCAAAGGCTGTAGTTTATGCTTCCCTTCGAAAATTTGGCATTCGTGACAATTCTTAACAGCCTTGTATACATCAGAAAACAAAGAAGGCCAATAGTAACCTGCCCTTAGAATCTTATTCGCTGTGGTTTTCCAAAACAAATGGCCGCCGCAGTCTCCTCTATGAAAGTCCTCTAAAACTCTTTTGGCTTCCTCCTCTACCAAACAATTCAACAACATTCCACCAGGGTCTTTCCAATACAATGCAGAATTCAGAATGCAAAACTTTGCAGCTCTCAACTTCAATGTTCTACTCTTATTTCTAGGCATCCCGGGAGGTGGAGACAAATTCTGAAGCACGTATAAAATGTCAGCATACCAAGGGGAAGAAACAAAAATATCGGATACCTGAACTGACGTACTTTCCTCATCTTCATCGGACATGGCAGTGATCAAATTTATATCTAGAGCATGCAGATTTGTTTCAGCCATGAGCTTGGCGAGTCCTTGTCCTTTAATCAGCTTAGTTGGTTTAATCTCCACATCGTATTCTAACAACGCAGCGATCCACTTACCCCGTCTTCCCTCTGGATCTACCTGTACCAAAACATCTTTAATCGTTGCGTTAGGAACGTATGCTATAATGTGGGAATGCAGTATATACACGCGGAAATCTTTCAAGGCCTTTACAAGCGCAAGTGCTTGTTTCTCAATAATGTTGTATTTCAATGCTCCGTCCCTTATAATCCGACTGAAAAAAGCAATGGGATTCTCAACTCCATCCCTTTTTTGCATTAAAACAGCTGCCAATGTGTGCTCAGAAGCAAACGAAAACAAAATGAAGTCCTGTGTGTAGTCCGGGCTGATTAAAATAGGGGCTGAAGAAAGAGCTATCTTTACCAAATTAAATGATTTCACCGCCTCTTCTGTCCACTTTACCTGACTGTCCTTTTTCAGCATATTCGTGATTTCTCTAAGATGCTCAGCAAGATTTGGAATGAAACGACACAGAAAATTCATTTTACCATTAAAGGACTGTATTTCTTTCTTGTTCCGGGGCTGTTCAATCTGCTGGATGGCTTCAACACGTGCAGGGTCAACACGAATGCCATCTTTCGATATGATGTGGCCAAGGAGCTTGCCTTCATCCATGGCAAAAAGACTCTTTTTCGGATTCAGCGAAATGCCATATTTTCTGCACTTCTGGAAAACAACTTTCAAATGATATAAATGTTCCTCATCAGAATTTGAAAACACAGTTAAATCATCAAGGTAAACAACCAAAAATACATCTTTCTTGTTGGCGAAAGCCATGTCCATTGCACGCTGAAAGGTGGCACCTGCATTCTTCAAACCAAACGGCATTTTTGCATAATGAAACGTTCCCCATGGAGTGGTGAACGCAGTCTTATCACGATCATCTTCATGCACTAAAATTTGGTTATAACCTGAATAGCCATCGAGTAGTGACATCCTTGATGATCCAACCACTCGCTGCAATATATGGTCCATTTTTGGCAGCGGATAATTGTGTTTTAATGATACCTTATTCAAATTTCTGAAGTCGATACATAAACGGATCTCACCTGTTTTCTTTCTCACGGGCACCAAATTTGATATCCAATCTGAAAATCGGATAGGCACAATGATTCCTGACTTATACAACCTGTTTACCTCTTTTTCAATCGATGGTAGCAGCTTTGGATTGATTCTCCTCAATTTCTGACGAAAAGGCTTCTGATTCGGTTTAATGGGGATAGTATGCTGAATGATATTAGTGTCATATGTTTTTAAATATGAGTAATCCCACGCAAAAGCATCAGAAAATGAAGACAACAATTTCACATACTCTGCCTTTACCTTTGGTGACAATGACTTCGATAACTTTACCATCTTGGGATTCTCAGCTGTCCCAATATTTACCTCTTCAACACCTTTTTCAGTCGGCCTCAATGTCGGTTTACGGGCCACATCATCTTGGTCAAAGAGTTCCTCCAAAGGAATCAATCCCTTAGGAATGATGTTATCTTTAAGTTGCAGTACTTCCATTTGATTTATTTGTATATCATCATTACCATCATCATGTTCTGTATCTATGGAGGTGTCTTTAAACTTACCTTTATTCTGCAGAAAATCACTAATCTCCTCGTCATCCTGAAAGACTTGCCAACATCGCTGATTGTCTGGAACGGTGGGGCGGTGTTTCACATGAATCTCGAACTTGTTGCTGGAATTCATTGGAATTTTTAAATTGCTTGCTGCCTTAGCAAGTCCATCAGCAACACCATTTTGTATGCGAGGCACACATGTCAAGGTATGATCAGAAAATAATTTCAAAATATCTAAAACTGCATTACGATAAGCCCTCATGCGAGGATGCTTGGCTTGAAACTCACCCTTTACCTGTTTTATCACCAACTATGAATCACCATAGACTGCAATCCTTTTCGCTTTCAGCTTTCTAAGAATCTTAAAGCCAGCAATTAGAGCCTCATATTCCGCTTCATTATTAGAACAGTCAAATGCTAGTTTGTAGGAACATACTCTCACATTGCTTGGAACCTTATCCGGAGCAGAAAATGGACTACGAATCCAAACACCAATTCCAGCACCGTCACTACCCACTGCGCCATCAAAATCCATGGTCCAAAGACCATCTTCATCGTCCTCTAAATGCTGAAATTGCGCCAGCTCTGTTTTTCCTGTTTGCTGCCCATTGTCTTTAGCTGATTGCTCCACAGTAGCTTGATTTTCTCTTCTTTATTTTTGCAGAACTTCTCTAAAATTCTCAGTGATTTCTGGTATATCTTCCGCCTGAACTAATTGACTATCTATATCATTAAAACTATCAACAAGCAACACAAATGACTCTAAGTCTGTATGTACATAATTTACAGGATGATTGATTGGCTTCTCTTTGCTGGTTATCATGTATTTCATCTTCTGCTCTCGATATAACTTTCTCATTTGATCGAAGACTGGAATTGTCGCATAAGAGAAATCTAACTGAAGTGTGCCTTTCAACTTTGACCCCCAAGATCTTGAAAGGAGCATCCCAAATCGTGGAGGAATGTCCGCCACAACCACATCCATCAAGACATTCTTCGCTGGAATTTGATCTAAGCTTACAACCAAATCTTTGATGAGTCCTATACACCTCACACGGCTGGAATCAAATGAATACAAATCATGGTATTTTCTTGTAATGTCTAGTCCCAACTTTTCCATGATCGCCTTTGGCATCAAATTGTGCGAAGCACCCGAATCGAACATGGCATTGTGCAATACATATTCATGCAACCTCAAACTAATATAAAAGGGAGGAACATCACTGTCAGGGGACTCACCATCTAATGCAGGCCCGAAAATCAATTCTGGCTGATCATCCTCAACATTTACCGTGTCAAACATTGGATCAAAATTCAGAATTTTGGAGACTTGACCACGGTAGCTGCTGTTCTTCATGATTTCTGTCAAAGGAATAGATATTTTTAATTTGGAAATTTCATTTTCCAAACTAAATGCTGAAACTTTTTCGACTTCTTTGACCGGAACTTCCTTCTTTTCAGCCTTATCTTTCACTATGTTTGGCTGATTTACCTTCTCTGCTGATGATACTTTACTAGCTGCGGGATCGATTGTCTCTTTTCCTTTCTTTTGTGGTATCGGTGAATCTGTCTTCTATGTCGGCTTCTTTCTTTTCTTTCGATAATCATCTGACTCTTCCTCTAAATCTGCATCATTTGCTAAAATGAAATCTTCATCTTTCTGAGCAGCTGAACTTTCTCCATATTCTTCATCCTCAGTAATATAAATAGGCAGATCGTCGGGAGTGAAGAAATGATTTTTCTCACCTGCTACATCATCATCATCGTCTGAATCTTGACTCACAAAATTCTGCAAAAGAGGTGTTTTAATCTGCTGCTGGGCTGCCGGCTCTTGTGCTCTCTGTTCACGCTGCTTAATTCTGAACTGTGGCTGCTGCTGGCCACGGTAGTTTGGATTACGAATCTGCGTTTCTGGTTTATCAAGGTTCATTCTTTTGAACATTTTTTCCATCTCACGAAGCCAGGGTGGTTCTGATGCAGATGTGGAAGGCTCTTCCTTTATAGTCACTCTTTTCTCTGCTTTCAACCGTGCTCTCTTATCGTTCAGATTCGCCTCAACACTAACGGAAATCTTCTGCATATCTTCTAAGGTAGGCGGATCTCTGTCACGTAGCGAATAAGCCATCTCCGGATCAAAACCATCCGGGAATTTAAGAAGAGCTGACTTTTTAGATGGTCTTAAGTCATCTGGAATTGCATTATACACTGTATTGAATCTGATAATATAATCCTGAACGGACTCACCAGGATTACGCTTGATGTTTGTATACTCCGAAGTGATCTGCAGTGGATCTTTTTTCATCTCCCATCGATCTAAAAACTGTGTCTGAAGGTCTTGCAATGTATTGATACTTCTGGCCTGTAGAGCTCTGAACCATTTACGAACCTCTCCTCCAAAAGTCTGGGCAAACAATCTCATTGAAACATTTTCTGCATCAATTTCATGCAGGTCCAAAAAGTCTGTCATCCGGACAATATGCTGCTGAGCTGATATACTCTGTGGTGTGCCATCAAATATGGGAATCTTGCTCTGGTAATCAGCAGGCATAGGATCTAAATTGGCCGGCAAAGCAAGAGGTGCAAATCTGGCAGCCATGACTCTCGGCGGATTTATAATCTGCTGTCTCGGAGAAATAGGAGGACTAGGAGCAGTAGGTGAACGAGGTGTATGCAGTGGAGACGGACGAGAAACTACTGCTGATTGCTGATCAGAAATCTCAGGCTGAACAGGAATGGTAGGGATAAAGGAAGGTTCAGTGGGAATCCGTGAACTAGATGCAACTTCAGATGGTCCAAGAGTTTGTGAAGCAGATTCAATGAATTCGGGAATGTTGGTAGCCACGATGGAATTTTGCAGATTCAGAATATAATTGTCGATAGATCTATTTTCTTGCTCAACTTCTAAATACTTGATGAACTCAGGATTGATAACGGTAGAACCAGTGGCACTTTCGGATTTGGTTTCAAACAATGATAACTCAAACTGATCGTCAAACTCAATATCATCAATGTACTCAAAAACAGTGGGATCTGAGTGAGATTTGACCAAAGGAACAATAGGAGCTTCTCGACGGAAAATTCTTGGGATTAGGTTGGGGTTTTCATATACTGGAGGCGGATTTGGATCAGGATTTGATCTGGTATGCCTTCTTGAAGCCAGTGTATTGATCTATTCGGGAAAAAGTTCAAGGAACACAATCAATTATCTTCAGCCTATCGACTTCTAGACTCAATCATCCAAAGGTCTAGAACGAACAAGTATACCGGGGTGATTTGCAAATCAAGTGCTACATTCACAAGCTTACCAGAGATCGACTGAAGCAGTGTTTATCTACTTCCACTTATGCATGGCAAAAGCGTTTCGAAAGCTACCTGGCGTGACTTCAGACTCCGTCTAAGACTCATGAAACAAACACATCAACAAGAAAACCATTGAGATTTTATTCGCTAGTATGGTCGCCACTATGTTAGCGCTCAAATCTACCTTAGGCTGAAATAAGGTAAAACTCAAGGCTACATCAAACCACGCTCAGCCTCGTAGCTAGCCCTACGAGGACAGGAGAGGGCTCTCTCCGGGTCTATCTCGGCAAAGGATCTTCAAAGGGGCTGAGATGACTTATAATGAACAATGAATACTGATTTTAGGCTAGTAAAGAGATAGGAAGGTTTGATTTTGATTTTTTGGGTTTTTGTTGGAGAAATGGAAAAAACAATTTTGGGTCCGGGGATAAGGCCAGATCTTTGCAGAATTCGAGTTGGGGCGAGGTAGGAAATAGTCTTGATGCTTTTGATTGGGTATATGGATGGATCAGAACGACAAGGAGCTGAAGAGGGCAAGGGAGAACATGGATCCTCTCCAAACAGGCGAAAACATGTAAAACTAAACAAATTCAAAGGCAGAGCACTGAAATCAATGGATTCAACCTCATTTACTCATTCATTTAGTTTCAGAAGCATAAGAAGGGAATGGCATACATTAAACATGAAAGAACTTACAATAAAATGAGAGAAAACACCATCAAGAACTGAAAGCCACAAGAATCCCAACAGGTGCTGCAAAACCTCTGATCTTTCCTTAGCCAAAATATGAAAAATATGTACAATAGTGTGCCAAAATCTTCCCAAGAGTCCAACCTGTAGAATGTCTCAAAAATTACATCATATAGGCCTCCTAACCCCTTCCCACACCTCTATGGGTTTAATTCCTCCTTCTAGGAGCAGTTCCAACTAATTCTAAACAAAGAACTAGAATATAGGCATCTAAACAACTTGCCTCTAAAAGGGAGGAAACTGATTTCTTACATCTGATTTTTACTTTTTTAGGAGTGAATCATCTAGAATAAGTAAAAGTGAGTCAAATTTACATGCCAACCATCAATTTACATCATGATAACTCAAAAATTTCATCCACAAGCAAAACTGGTTCAACTGGCCGAAATTCTGAGCTGGAAGGTGAAAAATTGACCAAAAATCCATATGCGTAGCCCGCCTATATGCGTAGCGTGCCTCCTCTGCGCGTAGCACGCACCTCCAATGCCTGTCCACAACTTTGCAAAACACGATTTCGGCCTTCAACATCACCAGCTCGATTTCTGCCTTGAGGATTCGTGCAAATGAATTGTTTACCATGATTTATATGTGAAGAAAATATCTCATAAAATCAGATTTGATTTTAAATTTACTCCATGACCCACTTTTATAATGTTTGGCACTTTGACATTCGATCACTTAATATAATGCTGTTCTTTGGCTTTTTCATTACTTTTCTGAATCTTGGACTGATGATACTTTGTTGTCTCTTTGCAGGGATTTGGCATTTGACTTTGGAAAAGATCAGAGGCTTTCTCTGAAACTTCTTATGGTGAAACAAATACAATTATTACAAAAAATGAAATTTGACAATTTCTAGTTCCAAAACAGAGTTTTGGACTAGAAATGTCTTCAAATTTTTTTGATAATAAAAACGTGAAATAGAAATCTTTTGAAACCAACCTCATGGCCTGCGGGCTTTTATTACATGTATGCAAAGGACTGAAAACCCTAGACTCTAGGACTAAAGACTTTTTTTAACGAAACTAATCATTTATGACCATGAATGCAATGACCATGAACTTCAGTGATTTTTTGAGGAATTTTAATTAGCCCTGCAGGTACAAGCATGAGGAAACATAAGACAACCAGACCCCCTCGTCAGTCAATGGCATGCCCCTAGCGAAATGCAACAAAGTGGAACGAGCGAGACACCTAAGAATGATATGCAAAAAGCGAAAAGATCTCTGACGGAGGGCTGTAAGGACCGACTCTAATAGTGATTTACTGGCCATTTCCGTATTCTATAGTCTGTCTTGATTGACAATTACCAGCACATGCAACATGTAATTTTGTTTTAAATAATAAAATCACGATTTTTCCTGTGGAAAAAAAAGATATGTGTCAACTTTTTATGAACAATGAATTTAAAAAAATCACAATAATTTCACTGTCAAGGGTCGATGTTTCTAAAAAATATAAAATGAACATCGGTGTGTGTCTATGATATTGCACACTGGTGTGTTCATATGATACTACACACCGGTGCATTTCTATGACCTATGACCACCACACCAAATACCAATACCAAATAGAATGCTCGGTGCACTATATTGATGACTACGACCAGGGCGAATAGGCATTGCATGCATCAGTATGGTTTTCCTTTAACGCACCATTGTGTTTTTATAACTTAACGACCCAGTGTGTTTTAACACCTTAGCGACTCGGTGTGTTTTTACACCTTAACGGCGTCGATGCATGCAGGCTTATATCGGCCCAGTGCATATTTGTGGGTGATACACACGAGGGCGTTGCTAAACACCCCAGGGCTTCCGCAATTTCTTTTCCATCTTGGTGCTTGGTATATTTACAGTACCAGTGCATACAGGTTAAAACGCACTAGTGCGTTCACACATGATTTGCACACCGATGAGAAACACATTTGTAAAAACCTTCAGCCGCCTATTTTTTAGTTTAAAAGGAAGTTCCACTAGAAGCCTTCCAAAACCTTCATTAAAAACAGATGTTGTAGAAAATGTTTTTTTGACAATTTTGACCAAATTTATAACACTAAAACCCTATTTATAACCTTCGCTAGAGGGTCTTTTCCTTGTATTGTATCAGAATCCCATTGTTTCAACAGAATATTGCAACTCAGCCTGAAGTGTTAAAGATTACGATGAAGCTTGAAGCATAACCCATAGTTGATGCAAGTATAGGAGTGCAACAGATTCAAATTCAATTGGAGAGCTTGCATATGGAACTCTAGGATATAAAAAAGGGAAAGGAGGTTTGATTAGAGATGAGAATGGAGGTCTGGTGTATCAAATGCAAAGTAGACAGTCACTATGAAGAACAATGCCATGTTTATAGAGAATATTTGAGCACCAGGATGTCGGGTCCCTTGAAGCCTGGATCGAGCATAGGGCCAAGTGTAGGGCCTAGTGTATGGTGTATCCTCTACAAAGTTGCAGGCCAGCATTCCACAGACTTTTGTCATCTATTGCATAAATTTTTCAGACCTCCAAAGCAATTGTTCTGTAACTTCTGTAGTTTAGTAGGGCATGATGAACAATATTGTAAGAGCTATGACCTAATGATGCAAAACAATCCTGGTGCATATCAGATGCAAGTAGAAGGGCGCAAAGCCTCGGGTTCACCGATCGCGCGAGGAGGTTTCCTAGGCTGAGGGCGTGGTAGAGGAGGACGCACAAGTCATGGGTGAGGGTAGATCATATGCTACAACTACAGATAGACTGGACAATTTTCCAGGGATTGTTAGAATCCCATTACAATTTCCTGTAAGTATTGTCAAGAATTTGGTCATGAAGTAGAATATTGTCCCATTTTGTTAGCTAAAATGTAGGATAAGTACAACCAGTAGCCGACTCAGAATATACAAATGATGATCGTTGAACTGCATTGTTCAGATCTAAGCATTAATGTAGTAACGTGTAGTGGTGTGAATACCATAGGAGACTGCGTAGAAGGAAGAAATGTTGTGATGGAAACATGGGTTAAGAAAGATTAATATAAAAAGGTTGGCTTCAATGTGAAGCGTGAGAAAGAGACATTCATGGAAGCAAGGAAGACATTTATGACTCCAAAATATTTGCCACCTACCGCGTAGAGACAGTTGTTTCCATTGGGGAACAAGCCTAAGGAGAAGACCGAAGTAAAGGAAGTGTATCTATCTATATTGGTGTCCTTCTTGCATACGTGTATGAAAATTCTGAAGGACCAGAAGGTTGTAGAAGGGTTGCAAGAAGTAATAGATAACTGTGTTGGCAAGGAAAGCCCACAGATGGAACAACGTGTGGTAAATAAAGTGTACAAGAACAAGAAGAGAATTGGTCGGGAGATGCGACTGACTACACAAATTGGAGATTATGAGATGGATCAATTCATTCTGGATCTAGGCTTAGATGCCAACGTTCTACCAAAGCAAACATGGGAGCGGATGGGAAGGCCTAAGCTGCATTGTTGTCCAATTCAGTTTTGAATGATAAATCAGCTGAAGATCATTCCTATGGGGTGATTACGGGGGATAATCATAGACATTTATGGCGCTAGCGTGTTGGTTGATTTAGAAGTGATTGAGATCGTTGATGACAGTAACCCATATCCTGCGTTGTCGGGGTTTGATTGGGCTTATGACATGGGCACTATAATCAGACTAAAGAAGAGGAAAAATAATCTTTGAACAAAATGGTACTTGGGTTGTTGTGCCATTAGATCCTTCTAAAGGTGCACGCTAAACTGAATCTATCTCACATGAGTATGGGGATGTTGATATTGATCAGATATATAAGCTTATTGCGTGGGATGAATACTGGATCAATCCCACCGCAAATGGTAGAATATGTTGGGAGTGTGATAATTCATGTATTATAGATTCTAATGAAGAGTTGGAGAAATGGAAGAATCGTTTGCATGAAGTAACTGCTAAGAAATGTAACAGGATTACCAAATCTCTAAGTTGTGTCAGATCGGAAGTGCACGATTTGCCTTTTTATGATGGAACATGGAGCATTGTCTTATTTTTGGAAGAATTTAAGAGAAAGGTACCTAAGAGCCATAGATATGAATCTTTAGACTTCACATTGAGGTCTACCCTAGATTGATGGTGGGGCGCGCACAGGGAAATTTTCGGAGCATGGAAGGAGTTTTGGTGAGGTCTACCCTAGATTGATGGTGGGGCATGCACAGGGCAAGTTTCGGAGCATGGAAGGAGTTTTGCAAGATGAAAAGGCTGATATTTGGCCAAGTTGACACAAATATCACAAAGAATTATGATGGTTAGAAGGATGCTCGCGAGCACTTGGCTCACTGGACTGAAGCTTGGGGAATAGAACCTCAACCAGAATGGGTGCACATGTTCTTTCATTCGTTGGATACGATAACTCAGCGACGACATCTTGAAACCAAGTTGCGCCATGGAACTATGGATTGGGATTACTTGATAGATGGGTTCCTATTAACATATAGCTTCATTGATGGTTGGGAGTGCATTAATAAGGCTCTTCAAGGAGTGAAATCAAGCATATTTCACATTAATAAGGAGCCAAGGACCCTGGTACAACCTTATTTGGATCCGCAGTTGGCACAGGCCCGTGAATGTTACAATTTGACCGCGGAGGAAGGCAAGGAGGACCCCCGCGATGTTCATATCCCTGAGTCTGAAGGATAGCATGCAATTGCAGGGCTCAAGATAGCAATGCTAGATGTAGCACAACCAGTACAGACGCAACAGGTCAGCATAGGCTCAGAGGCGAAGCCCAAGTTTTCCAATATAAGGAACTATTGGGATGATGACACATTCATCAAGGTCATTGAGTTGTTGCATGAATACCAAGAACTACTGCCTACAAAATTCTTAGAATTAAAATGCATTGTGGGTGATCTAGGAGTAATTCACATCACTTTGAAGCCTGATGCAAAACCCGTTAAGCAGCACCCATATCAGTTGAACCCAAAGTACAAGGAGAAAGTGAGGGAAGAACTTGAAAAAATGTGTGACGCTAGCATCATTGAACTAGTTGAGGAGTCTGAGTCAGTTATCCATATGGTGGTGTAGGAGAAGAAGAATAAAGGAGAGATAAGGATTTGTGTTGATAGTCACAAGTTGAACGATGCATGTGTCCATGATTTGTTTCCCACTCCATTCACCGTTTAAGTTTTAGAGAATGTTGGTAGGTATGAAGCCTACTCATTTACGGATGGATTCTCCAGGTACCATCTAATCAGGATTGCACCGGAAGACAGGAGCAAGACTATCTTTGCTATAGAGTGGGGGTCCTTTCAGTACACTATTATGTCATTTGGGTTGAAGAACACGCCAACTATATTTTATAGGGTTATTGTTGCAGCCTTAAAATAATATATCCACAAATTCCTGGAAGTATATTTCGATGACTGGACAGTCTTTGGCCTGTTAAAGATGTATGTCTCTAGTCTACGCTTGATGTTGGATACCTGCAGGAAGTATCATATCTCCTTAAACCAGAAGAAGTGCATTCTTGGGTACCATAAGTTATTTTTTTGGGATACATTGTATGAAAACAAGGATTTATGGTATACCCTGTGAAGTTTATCGTGATTATCAATTTGGAACCCCCAACAAATGTAAAACAGCTATGCACGATGCTAGGACATACAGGCTATTATAGGTTGTTCATTAAGGCGTACACATAGATTATTGTGCCCATGGATAATTTATTGAAGAAGGATGTAAAGTTCTACTTAGATGACAATTTTAAACAAAGTCTCGATATAATAAAGGAAAAAATGGTGACTGCGCCTATTCTTTTCTTCCCCAATTTGAAGAAGATATTGCATGTACATGTCGATGTGTCCTGCATAGCCGTAGGAGCTGTGTTAGCACAACCCAGAGAAGGATATATTGATCACCCTGCAAGCAGGAAGTTGTCTAAATCAAAGAGGAACTACTCCACCATAGAGCACAAAGTGTTAGCAATGGTATATGCACCGCAAAAATGCAAGCACTATCTATTGGGGGTGCACTTCAAAATGTTCACGAATTATTCTTCTTTGAAGTACCTGGTCAAAAAGCATGTGTTGGGGGGGGGGAGATTTTTTTAGGGTCACTGTTGTTCCAAGAATATTATTTTGAGGTAATTGTCCAGCCAAGTTGTTTGAATGATGGACCAGACCATCTTTCCAAGATTGAGATAGGGTAGGAAACAAAAAATCTTGAGGACGGATTACTTGATGCGCAATTTTTCGCTATCAAAGTTGCAGATAAGAATTTTTTGGATATCATTTAGTTTCTCTCAACAGGAATTGCACCTGTGGAATACTATTAGACACCTAATCCTCAATGGGTAGGTGTGGAAGGCGAATGGACAAATGGAGTCCAAGAGACCACTTGGAATGGGAAACCAAGGGTCACCTAATGTACTATAAAATCACATCTATGGTTAATAGTAAAGCAAATCGCGCTTATCTTTCTCCTTGTATGTTTACTTTCCTATTTAACATGCATGTGTTTAACATGGTATCAGAGCCATGATGAGTAGCCCTATTTCCTGTGTGTGACACTAAATTCAAGTGGCCCTGACATCTCTTAGGTTTGCCATTTCCAAATTCAGATCTAGCTGTCTGAATTTGTATTCAGATCTGACTCTCTGAATTTTCCAGATTCTGGCTAACATTCTGCCATTTCGGTAAATGTCATTTCTGCAGTCTGCCATATCAGGTTATCCTAAACTAATGCACATGTCTCTGTCATTACTGCCAGATTCCACTACCTATTGAAAAACCTATGCATTGAACGTTACTTCTCAGCACTCTTCCCTTTTGCAATCACCTACCAGCTCCAGTTTGAGCATCAAACCGTGTTGTCACGATTATTGCAGGTGCATTCTCTTTAGCAAGGCTGAGAGTATGATATCAATTCTTTGTATGCTATAAATTCCTCAACAGCGTTCCATCCTTCCACAGCCTCTTAGCTTCCACCTCTTGGCGTTCACACAGATTTCATACGCTCCAAGAGTTTACACTACCTTGAACCTCTCCAAGAGTTGACAATACCCTTTCTACTCTAGTCCCATCTCGATAGCAGCATCGAATTCCTTGCAGAAGCATCAGCCTCCTCTTCTTTGGCCAGCACACCAAACAGTGAGCAGTCAGCACACCTCTGCCATTACTCCATTTCCAAAATTTTCCTCCATTTCACAGTCTCTCGCTTTCCCTCTGCACGCTCCCCATATTGTGCTCCCACTGTGCACACCATACATATAGTTTTAATAGTTATGATTTTTACCTGCCTCGGCATCAGTTCTCATATCGACAAGTTGCGCCACTCTTCGACAACGCTCATAGCATACAACTGCTCTACTCCAGGAATGACATGTATTTGAGAAGGCCTTTATTTATGGAGTTCCACAATAGAAAACCTCAACTATCAGTGTATCAAACTAGTAATTTTCTTCCTCCCACGAGTTATCTCCTCTCACAGGTCCTCCTCACACCAATCCTCCTCCCACTGGTTAATATGTTGTTAACATCCCTCGTCCGTACTCCCATAACAGTTGACTCCCCACTCTTGGACTCCCCGCTCCTTCCAACATTGTGTTTCCATATGCTCTTGTCTCCTCATCTTCCTCACCTCCCACTTACCCCTCCACAATCCTCGTCGATTCCTCAACTTCTCTCTGCTGTGACTCCTTCCCACCAGCTCCTTCCCACATTTGCGGCTCCTCAAAGGATGCCTATTTTCCAACGTTTCCACCTCTACGGCTCCTCAAAGGATGCCTCTTGATCAAGTGAGTATGATACCTATAATACGATAGCTACATGGGACCACAACCAAAGCTCACAATCATGGTTCCATGCCTTCACTAAGCGCAGTGCATCCAAACACAATATATGGGATTGATTGTTTCGCTCCATAATTGAAAGAAAATGTGAATAATATAATTCTAGTTGTGAATGCCATATATCCTCGCCTTATTTTTTTCAAATTTATGATTGTGGGCCTCTCTGCTTATCATGGTCGTGTCGAAAAGAATCGTAGCAGTGTGGGAAACATCTGAGTCATCCCTGAATCAATGGGAAAATGACATATTTAGGTTCTTGGAAGCAAGATTTGGGTCGATAACATTCTGAATCATAGCATTGCCCCTCTCTATGTGCTTTGTCATAGTGATGATTAAGAATTATCATGGCACTAAAGAAAATTATCATAGTTGAAGATAAAGAACGATCAGAGTGCTACCCTCTCTAAACCCCTTCGGCAATAGGCATCAACAAAATTTCAAGAAGATGTTTAAGTCACATGTCAGAACTTGTTCTAGAATATTGAACAATATTGCAGTTGAGTTTTCGCCGTCATCTCACCTTGTACCCGATGAGGGAAAATGATGGTCATCTACAAGCTTCGCAGCACATTAAGTGAGCCTAAGCCACAATCTCTCATTTCATATTCAGAGTTGTATCCAGAGACACAGCACATCAAGCGAGCCTAAGCCACAATATCTCATCCAGATTCAAATTTGTAGCTAGAGACACAATATTTCAAGCGAGCCTAAGCCACAGCTTGTCATTCCAGATTTAGAGTTGTAGCCAGAGACACAGTAGTTCAAGCAAGCCTAAGCCACAACTTGTCATTCTAGATTCATATTTGTAGCCAGAGACATGGATGCCCATGAGAATTCCTTTGGTTGGTGGATAGCCTTAAACCATCTATGCAAGGTTGATATTCTTCCTCTTCAAATAATTTATAGCACTTCCTCTAGCATAAGACTTCAGCTTCTTGCCAGCTTTGGTAGAGTTTCGGGAAATGCATTAAGCATTCCAATGTTGGTGATCATCCTTAGACCATCATAGGTTGTAGACCTCCCTTCTTCTAGGTTTAAGGTCTCCCACTTCAAATATGAGGGACACTTCCTCTAGTAGAAGCCCTCAGCTTCTTGCCAGATTTGGAAGAGTTCCAGGAACCGCACTAATTTTTCCAGCGTTGGTGGTCATCCTTAAACCACCTCTTTATGCCAAAATTTCAGAGCATTGATTCAGCCTAAGTGCTTCCATGCATACTTTGTAGATTTGTATTAAAACTCTCTTCTTGGACTCACACATAACCCTTCAGATTAAGGGGGGGAATGTTGAACACCTAATCCTCAACGGGTAGGTGTGGAAGTCGAATGGAAAAATGGAGTCCAAGAGACCACTTGGAATGGGAAACCAAGGGTCACCTAATGTACTATAAAAGCACATCTATGGTTAATAGTAAAGAAACTCACAGTTATCTTTCTCCTTGTATGTTTACTTTCCTGTTTACCATGCGTGTGTTTAACAAATACACTATGCAGTAGAAGAAAGAGTTGGTCGTAAGGGTGGAAAATTTTACTCTGATAGCAGGACACCTGTATGAAATGGAGTTTGATGAAATTCTGCACAGATATGTTCTTGAGCACAAATGAAACAATATACTAGTTGAAGCACATGGTAGAGTCGATCGAGGTCAATACGTAGGAAAATCTACTATGTAGAATATTATGCGCGTCGGATTATGGTGGACTACGGTATATAAATGTTTAAAGGATTATTGTAGCACATGCGGTGTTTTTCAGAGGACTGGAATACTGTCGCGGAGAGATGAAATGGTGTTGCACCCCCGAGTTCCGTTGCAATCTTTCGATAAATGGGAGATTGAATTTCTAGGACCAATCGATCCTCCAGGAAATAAAATAGGTGCACAATACATTATTACTATGATTGATTACCTCACTCGGTGGGCTAAGGTGCAGCTAGTAAATAATTTTACTATAGACATGGCAACAAAATTCATTTTTGAGCATATTGTGTCAAGATTTTTTTTTCTGAAAATTTTGATGAGCGACCGGGGTACGCATTTTCTGAATAACACATATTAAGGCCTTGACTGAAGAATTTAAAATTCATCACCACAATAGTATGCCATACCACCCCCAGGAGAATGATGCAGTAGAAGATTTTAAAAAAATATTGGAGAATGTGCTAACAAAATTATGCAACGTTAATATAAATGACTGGGATCTATGCATTCCTACTATGTTATGAGCCTACAAAACTACTTCTAAGAAGCTAACAAGGAAGACCCCATTTCGACTAATGTATGGCTAGGAAGAAATGATGCCGATGGAGTATATCATACCCAGTCTTTTCATCATATCAGTGATGAATGTGGTGGAAAATGACATTATGGAGTAGATATTGACCCAACTACTTGATTTGGAAGAGGATCGGTTCATCGTTGGTTTTCATTAGTAGTTTCAAAAGGAAAGAGAGAAGGCCTGGTATGATTGGAACATTAATCAAAAGACGTTCAAATATGTGGATCTAGTGTTGTTGTATGACAACATCTTTGCAAATTTCCCCGAAAAACTGAAATTGCACTGGCTAGGCCTATATATTGTCTGAATGGTGATGGAAGGAGGCGTACTATAGCTCGCTAAGTTGAATGGTGAATTTTTCCCTAGTTTTATTAATGATAGCCGATTAAATTTATACAAATATGACTTTGTCCCTGGTAGTTTGTAATGACTATATGGTTGGCATAAAGTCTTGATGCTTTGTGTCGCTAGTCAGGGGCATGAGACTTTAGATGGGTTGCAAACAAAAGTGAGCGTGAATCAAGTGAGCAGGTTTCAGGAGAGTGTTAGTCCAGAAAGTGAGGTTCCAGAATGTGGAAGAAAAGAAGTGCACCAAAGAAATTCCCCAGTTGAAGGATGCCTTGAGCAGCACCAAAGCAAAGATAGACAGCGCACAAGCTTTGTGACTCGGGTCGAGTCACAGTTTTGTGTTGGGGCCTGTTGGAGCTGGGTCCCTCGTGAAGTAAGCAAGCAAGGAAAGACTTTGTAGATCGAGGAGTGGAGCGCAAAATGCAGAGTCTAGTTTGAGTTATAGGGGCTTTGGGGTGGGTCAAAGCCCCTTATTATGTAATGTGATGGGATATTTTGTGAATGTTTGTTAAAATTGGACAACTAGGTCCAAACTCCATGTTGTGATGCTCATATGAAGATACCAATATTTTTATTGGGTTCCTCTTTCGGAGAGGTGTAAGATCGATATAAAATTGATCTTAATCTGATGAGCGGAACATTTATTTTGAATTTATTTTAATAATTTCAAATATGTGCAGGTCGGCCTTAAGGTTTTACACCCCCAGCAGATGTGTCACACACCTCAATGATGGATATATATACAGTCAACGTTGGAGAGCATTTCACTCAATCTCATCCACACACATCTCCTCCTCTGATTGGATACGAGCATCTGAGAAGCAATTCTCACGTGGGAAAAAGGACGAAGTTGCTGACGCTGAAAAAATGACGAAATTTCTGCAGTTAGGGTTTCTAGGCAAGTTTGACCAGCGTTGACTTTGGTCAATGCATGGTCCGAATTGGCTGATTTTTGGTGGAGAGTTCGATCTTGGAAGGCCATACACTTTGGCACAAAAATCGAGGTCAAAAGGTTGATCGAAGTTGGAGCTGCGTTGACTTTATCGCTGCTGCCCTGCGTTGACTTTTCTGGATTGTGTTGACTTTTTTGGGGTTGACTTTGAGTTGACTGGATGACTGATTTGAGGACTGTTGTGACACATTCTAGGTTGGCCGACCAAGAAGACTTTGCTGGTTGAAGCATCCTGCTGACCGCCGTAACGCACCAACACATTCTTCATTTCTGGTTTGTCTTCTATAGATCCACTGGTATGTTCTATTAGCATTTTACTTAACTGTTTATGTGATTGCTGTAATAAAAGTAAAGTTGCATCAAGCATAGAACATCTACAGAATTACAATTCCAGAATCTCTGCCCATGGTTTTGGACCATGGTATTGTAAATTCCAAGTCTATATAAGGAGTCTAGATAGAATTCATAGGCAGTCAAGTGGAAGTTGAATGATGCATTTAGATGTAAGATTGTTCTGAGTCAGAGTCTGTTTTTGAGTTAGAGGAAAAGGCTCTTGCAGTTTTGTGCATGAAGACCTTAGGAAGTCTACATTTGTGTGCATAGACCCATGTTGTTGTGTGCGCAGGGTGGAAAGTGAATGTATAAGAAGGATATGGCTATTAATGAAAGACTTTTTGAGAAAGATCTCACTACAATGATGTGTTTTACTTTTACTTATTGTTCTGAATATGTATGCTGAAAAAAGGTTTGATCTGTAATTGAGTGGCGTAGTCTAGTTTATGATTATTTACTTTGTTTAATGCAAGAACAAGTAAGATCGCGCAGCCTGAGAGCAAGTTCAACAGATGTGTTGAAAAACACTGGTAATACTGATAGATCTGGCCTATGAAGCTCTGTTAAGAGAGGGAAAGTCATAAATCCACAATCAAGTGTCCCTCTGGATGCAGAAACCTATTTATTGCCTCAGGTGAGACTCACTCTGCGTAAGCAGATCATTGCCGAAAGGGCTGGTAATAGTGGGTTTTGTTAGACTGCCCAGTCACTTTGAACCTGGGTCTAGGCCCCATCAAGCCAACGGTTAATTTGATTTTTCATCTGGGGTGAATGAATACCCCTCCACCATAACCACCTGACACCTACCACCATATTGACGGTGTTGGATATTGCCAAAATGAAAGGGGGTATCCCCGATGAAAATTCCTAATTATACTTCGAACCATTTGGTATGGGAGCCCTTCTGGAAATGAGGCTCGATTGCCATATGTTTTTAGAGATTTTCCTTGGCTAATATGGTCAGCACAAGAGAGTAATGTACATTTACTTTCAGATAAACAAGTGAGTATTCCTCATGGAATGTTTAGTTGCAGAATGTATGAAGATTCTTCTACCGAAGGGGAAATAAAAGTGATCCTTTAAAAGAGTAATAATAGTACTGATCTAATAAAGACACACAGGCACATGTATATGAAATAATCATTGATCAAATAACAAAATATTTCACATAGAATCAATGATTTTTAAAACACATACAACATGCCTTCAACAAGATGAGCACGAAATCCACAAAGATAGTTCAATTTCTTTAGTACAGATAAAAAAAACATATATTGAAAACAGTCAAAGAGTAGTCTTACAAAATTTACGACATATCCATGAAAGTGTATTGACTCAACGAGCTTCGAGTATCAATCAAATTTTCTAAGATAAATTAGTATAATGAACACAACTAGATCCAATAGTGGAGCGTTAGAGCAACCACTTGATCCTCCAAAAGAACTATCTTCCTCTCTGATGCTTGGTAGGAGGAGCCAAGGTGAAAATTCCATTGCATGAGATATGAGGGTGTATATATAAGAAATCGAGTGCCCATTCACATCCCTTGTGACTCTTGGACTAACCTCATGGCCATTTGACTTCTCTATGGCCTTTTGACTCCTTCATGAATTTTCACATTCTATAGATGACTCTTGGACTTCTTGTTTACATTACATTTCTCATATATTGAAATTACATAATCCATAAACTATGTGGCAAATGATGACTTTGTAGGTTTCAACCCTCTACATAAATTACCTGCAAATAAATTCTCAAAAAAAAAAAAAACAATGGAGAGAGCATAAAACATAAAAACAAATATACACAGGGATTTTCCCCTGGATCCCAAAACCAGGACTATCAGATTGATTTTTCATTATGTTCCTTTCAATGTTACAATAAATATATAGACATGTTGAAGCATTCATAAACCTCAATAAATTTGTCGGGGTTCCTATGTTTTCTGCATTTGGCAATACCAAAAGATAGACAACATCAAACCACTTTGGGCCCCGGGATCTATCCTCATGGACCCTAGGATCTCTCCAAATAGAGCAAAGAATGATGTATCTTTGAAGCTCAAAACGAGATGTTAGGCTAGTTATGAAGCCCAAAGGGGGCTTAAAATGATTTGGTTGGTTGGCTGCCGTCGGCCCATGAGATCATGGACTGAGAAAGTAATGGGAGAAAGGAACAAAACAACAGGATGTTTCAGCAAAGAGGATAGGTCAAGAAAGTGCCATCCATTGGGCTATGGAGTCATGAAAGGTGATTACATGCAACAACTAGCCAAGGCTTCCAAAGGGCAAGTCATCTAATACTAAAGGATCTTTTAGATTAGATGGTGGGATGGAACATTAAGGATTGAAAGTGAAAGAAGGAAAGCAACCTAATTTCTGTCTATATATCAGGTCAGAGGTAATTTAACTCCAGGATTGCTTGGAAATACTCATGGGCAACTCTCAAAGGAGGGATAAAGGGGCAACTTATAGATCGGACTAGAGGTCAGTTAACTCCAGGTCAGCTTTAGCATGCTCCAAGGGAAAAAAAGAGGTAAGTTTAACAAGAGATCTTGTAAAGGCCAGCTGGTTGCACAAGGATCCTAGTGGATAGGGCTAACTCTAATCCCTAGTGTTCCCAAATCTTCTAGCTTAAACCAAACAAGAACATCTAAGAGTTGATCCATTCAATTCATACATCAGAGAGCAGGCAATAACATCCACTACGCTAGTTAAATTGACTGAAATCAACCCTCAAATAACACATTTAGCATAAAACATTAAGGGCAAGGAGAGCAACGACATAGGGTACCTAACAAGGGTAAATCCTATGTCATATTTCTGATGCAAGCCAGCAGAAAACGTAACAATATGAAAATGTAATAAAAGAGTTAGAGAAAACTTCACCAATAGTAATAGACCAGGATCCTGTGAAATGTGCTTTGATTAATTGATGCAAAACTAGTCACATACACCAAGCTCAATAGTTGTTACAACCCAAAATTCTCCTCCTAGCCTACTACATACAACTACTCTACTAATCCCTCCCAAACTGTTCTACAGTTAGAATGAATCCTTCTAACAACAATGGCAGCAGCCGAACAACAAAATCTACAATAAGTTTTTGTGTGAATCTTATAGCTGAAAGAGGACAGAGGAAGTAGGTGAAAAACTAAATGAGAATTAAACATTTGAAAAGAAAGAGGGCCGAAGCCCATTCTGTTTTAAACTCAATGCATTCATTTCTGGTACAGAAAGGTGGTCTTCCTCGGCTTCATTTACTCTGGTATGGTCCTGTTGCGCTCTGGCTGCAGAACTCTGTGGTACTTCGATGAATAAAGAAAGAGCGAAGTGAATGACTGAATGGTCTGTCATAACGCATTAACAACTGCTCTGGTAGCTTGAGTCTGTCGTCAAGGCGAAAATCTTCAGGAACACGGTAAATAATGGGACTGATATGGGCGCTTTGTCCTTTGGAACGATCTGCTGATGTGAAATCCTGCTGACTTAGTTTTCTGTGCATTGAGCTCTCTGCCACTTCATTTATACTTTTGTCAGTGAAAACTCTTGCCGTTGTATCAACACTGTGCAAACATGGCAGTGTTTCAACTCATATACTCTACAAAACCCACATCTGTGCGAATAAAAGCATGCATGGAAGAGGTGGATGGTTACGGAGGACAAGCGGAGTGACAGCGCGGTGGTGGCGGAATGGTGGCTTTTGGTCAAAACAGTGGCAAAAATGCATTGTAATGGTGGAAACAATGAACAATAGGGTTTGGTGGTAAAATGCAGCACATACCGTTAGATCGTGGTCTGGGGACAAAGATCAACGGCAGAGATTGACACAGCGGAATGGCTTTGTGAAAACGGACGAAATAAACATGTGACATTAATTTTAATGTAAATCCGGAACTTTGGTTAAAACCGGAAATACACAGGAAATGGAGGAAAATGTTATGAAATGCGTGGAAATGGACGTACAAGGTGGGACCCGACGGATGTGGAGGGCGATTCATTCTTGACCGTTAGATCCTATATCCAATGGACGATCAGGATCAACTTGGAGAAATCGCAGTCAGAAGGAGCAAGGGGAACACACTTCATAAGTTTTTGATTGCGATTAAGAAAGGGAAGCAATGACCGTTGGATCTGGCGAAGGAACGAACGGTCAGGATTAATATTGGAGAATCGCAATCGGAAGGGAACAGGGTTGACATACTTATAAGTTTCCGATTGCGATTGGGAAAGGGGAAGCGATGAGCTTAGGGCCCTTCGATCTAGAGGGAAGATCAACGGTGGAGAAGTGGATTGGGGGATCGCAATCGGAGGGGACACAAAGGAGCGGCGTCGAAGGTCTTCCGATTGCGATTAGGCGGAGAGAAGCGATGGCTGTTGGATTTAGCGAGGGAAACAGACGGTGAGGATTGCTTCGGAGTATCGTAATTGGAGGGAACAAAGAAATGACTCATTATTAAGTTCCGATTGCGATTGGTGGAAACCCTTTGTATTAATAAAATAAATGGAACTTGAACTTCTAAAAAGGAAACAGGGGTTATTTATATGAATGAGCGGAGGTACTTAGTGGTGGGCCCGGTAAGCCAATCGCAATCAGAGATCGAGAGAGGAGCCAATCGCAATGTTCATTCCAAGTGTTGCGATGCGATCGGGGAAAAACTTGCGATCAATCGGAAGGGGGAGTGATTGGAAGGGAAATGTGATCGAGCGATCGGAGGTGGCTATGTGATGCGATCAATCGCATCGCAAATGTTTGCGATGGACCGATTGGAAGTCTTAACAAAGGTGTCACGATTGCGAAGACTTGCGATATTGCGCGGGCCATCCGATTCATGTGGCAAATCAACGGTTAAAAACACATCGAAATACCTATACGATAAACCAATCGCATCAGAACTTTGGAGTTTTACAAAGGAATTCGGCCCGCCGCCAATCTTCCAATTGCGATTAGTGCTCAGGACTTAAGCGCTTGGTCCTATCGCAAGGGCATGTGTGGGGAAGTGGTTGAAAGGGGGTTGCGGGAAAAGGGGCTAAGCCCTATTATAAGGTTGGAAAGTGGGTGTTTTCCCATTTTTTATGAAATTTAAAGTTGGGAATGGGTAATGATAGGGAAGAAAATGGGAAATTTAGCCAAACAAAGGGCAATGGTAGGATTCATGGGGATTTTGGGAAGTTTTAGGAGAGTAAAGGGGAATTTAGGGGGAAAAGGGGGACTTTTTCAAAGGGGAAAAAGGGGTAAAATGGGACATTTTGCAGAGGTGCAAGGGGCAAGTAAAGGCCTTTTGGAGCGTAATTTTTCATTCAGCAAGGCTCATTGACAACAGATTAGCAGAGGGAAACAGTCAAAGGCAGGGAACATAACAGGACTTCAAGGATGATGTGTTTTCAAAGGAAATGCATTCCTTGAAGGCTCAGAAACATTTTAGCCTCCTGTTTTCTTGTCAAAAATTTATAGGGGGGCTAACACCATTAACCCTAGATTAGAACATAATCGTATTTCCCTTGACTAGATCTACAAAATTCCATGGATAGAAAACCATCATGCCCAAAACCATGTGAAAAACCCATGCAAAAACCCATATGTAGGTCTGCCCACCTATTATAGGGTCCAAAAAAAAAACACAGGGCATTTCCTCCCTCCCTACTGCACCCAACGCAACGAACATGGTGGGTTGTTACCCCCCCCCCTTGTGACACCCCGACCCCCACCCCCACGCGTGCGACTAGTCATGGAAAGAATATAACACACACCCAACATTATCCCACTTGTTGTTTTCTTTTCCACACAACAGGTCACAGGAGAGCTTAGTCATTGGTCCATCTCTACAACGCCCATTGATTCTCTACACCAATAAAACTTCTTAGTGCTCACAAATTTTTTCAATACATCTACAACATCCTTCAAAGTGTACACCTTTACCAGCACCACCTTTTTGTCCTCAACCATATCCCTCACAAAGTGATATTGAACATCAATGTGCTTTGTCTTTGAATGACAAGCAAGGTTCTTCACCAAGAAAATTTCACTTTTGTTGTCAGATTCTATCATTATAGGTTGTTGCACCAACCCCATATTTGAACACAATCTCTTAAACCAAACTGCTGCCTTGCTTGCATGAGTGGTTGTCATGTATTTAGCCTTTGTAGTTGAAAGAGCCACTACAAACTGCCTTTTACTTATTCAAATGACTGCTCCTCCAAATAGGTTAAGAACATACCCACTTGTAGACCTTCTTTTATCTAGATCTCCAACCCATTCCGCATCAACAAATCCATGGATGTCCAAAAATCTGTCTATTCTCGGTCTTCCTTGGTAGCACAAACCATAGTCACTAGTGCCACACAAATACCTGAAAACCTGCTTCACTATTTTCCAATGCTCCTTCCTTGGTTTTGACATAAACCAACTCAATAATCCCACTACATGTGCATTGTTTGGTTTAGTACAGAACATTTCATACATCAACCTACCGGATTCACCTGCATATGGAACACAAGACATGTACTCTTCCTCTTCTTGTGTCTTGGGACACTGTTCAATGGATAACTTTACACCTACAGGAATAGGAACCTTCACTAATTTACTATCCTGCATATTAAACCTTTATAATATTGTCTCGACAAGGCTTCTTCTGGTTTAAATAGAGCTTCCTCTCTACTCGATTTCATTTAATTTCCATGCTCCAAATATAGTTCGCAGCACCAATATCCTTCATGTCGAACTTGGAGGAAAATTGGGTCTTCAAATCCTGGATAATTTCTTTTTCATTTCCAACTAGCAACATATCATCCACATACAATACCAACTAAATAATGTGTTCACCAATTAATTTAAAATAGACACAGTGATCTTCTTTGCTTCTGGTGAATCCAAGACCCAATATATATGTATCAAATTTCTAATACCACATCCTTGGTGACTGTTTTAACCAATACAAACTCTTTTTTAATATGCATAGGAGTTATTTCTTACCCTTCACCGCAAAGCCTTCAGGTTGCTTCATGTATATCTCTTCTTCTATATCCCTGTGAAGAAGCATTGTCTTCACATGTGTCTGTTCTACCTCAAAATCAAATGCAACAACAACAGATACAAGTAATCTAATAGAAGCTACCTTGGAAACAAGAGAAAAAATATCACCAAATCAATTTCTGGCACCTCGAAATAACATTTTTCTACCAACCGAGATTTGTATTTCTCCACCTTTCCTTTTTCATTCATATTCTTCTTAAACACCCATTTGCTACCAATGGGTTTCCTTCTAGCCGACAACTCCACTAGATCCCAAGCCTCATTTTTGTCCAAATATTCCATTTCATCAACCATGGACTCCTTCCATATTTTTGCATTCTATGAATCTACTACCTCCCTGATAGTTATGGGATCATCATTAGTAATAGATAAAGTAAAATTTGAACAAAAAGTAGATGGACTATACCTTTCTAGTTTCCTTCTTTCTCGAATTGATCTTCTTAAAGCTCGAGTTTGTGGCTATTCCTCTTTTGAACATTGTTTTTTTGTAGAGTTTGATTCTTCCTCCTTTAGCTCAAACTCTATACTCTTAGTTTCCTTTGGTAGGAATTCATGTTTAATAACATATTTCACCTCTCTAAACACGAAATCTCGGTTGTACACAACCTTCCTTCCAAATCATATAACCTTTTAAACCATCCTAATACCCAATAGAGATGCACCTTTCAGCTTTATTATCGAATTTGGTTCTTTTCTCCTTTGGAACATGTACATATGCATCACATCCAAATACCCTCAGATGAAAAAGAGAGGATTTATTACCAGTACATACCTCATGTGGAGTCTTATCCTCCAATGTTGATGAAGGTGATCTATTGACAAGGTGACATGCAATATCCACTACCTCTACCCAGAATTTGTATCCTAACTCGATACCACCGAGCATGTTTCTTTCATTTTCCATCAACATCCTATTCATTCTTTCTGAAACTCCATTTTGTTGAGGCATGTATAGAGTATTATTATGTCGTGCTATACCACACTTCTTACATAACTCTTCAAATTCCTTCTTGCAGAACTCTCCACCATTATCTGTTCTCAACACCTTTATCTTCTTCTATGTATGGTTTTCCATCAGAGCCTTAAATTCTTTAAACCTGTCAAATACTTCATATTTATTCCTAAGGAAATATATCCATGTATTCCCTAAGAAGTCATCTATAAATGATACATACTACACATACTTACCCAGTGATAATGTATTGTGCACAAGCTTTAATATCTCTTTCACCCTCTTAGCACCAGAGAGGAAACTCACCCAATTTTGCTTACCATATACACAATGTTCACATAGATAGAAATCTAGAGAGAAATTAGACATACCTTCTACTATACCATTACCATGAAGTATTTGAAGGCCCTTCTAGTATCCAATATGTCCAAGCCTCTGATGTCACGACATGGTCTTTTCTCCATAGACGAAAAGGTTTTCTGCTCGACTTTTAGGAACCACAGAATTGTTGCACCCATAAATAATAGTGCTACCCATAAGCTTGTACATAGTTCCAATCTTAAATCCCTGCATCAATACCAATGCTTCCTGAACCATCTTGAAAGTATCCTTCTCGAACACTATTTTTACAACTGCATAATCCATATTTCTTACATAAATCATATTTATGGCCAATGCAAGAATATGCAGAACACCAAGAAGTGTTCTAATCCTTTCACCTTACAACTTCAACTTGAATTTTCTGCCTTCGACAATTCTGGGATTCCTATCATCCACTAAGAAGTCATCACCACCATTATATTTTTCATACTCACAAAACAACTCCCTATGGTGAGTGAAGTGAAAGGATGCACCTGAATCAATCAACCATGCCTCATGATCTACATGTGTACTTGAAGAAGAAGCCAAGTACACATCCCCACCTTCATCTGAGGTGGTTTTCACTCTACAAAAGCAGCATCATCATATCCCTTTCCCTTCTCAGGAGATTTAGATATGTAATCATTTTTTAAGTGCCCTTCCTTTACACATTTCCAACACACCTTTAGTAGACATGACATGACATTGATGGCATGGACTGCATGATGATATGGAAATTTCAAGACCTTCTTACTGTTGTTATCTTGTGTATTCTTGAAATATGGTACATGTTCTTCTTCTGCCTCCTCTACAAGGCTTGAAGGTAGGGAGTCTTCAATATGATCTTGATCTCAAGCTGGTGTCACAATATGGTGTCCCTTTATATTTTCTTGATTGATCAACTTGTCTTTGCAGCTACAAAGGTGTCTTCTAAGAGGTTCCCCTTCTTCATCTCCCTCACCATCATCCTATCATAACATGATATAATACCTGTAAATGATATCCACTCATGACAAGATGACATCAGTCTGATAAACCCCTAGTTTAACATGCTTCATGACAACCATTGTATAATCTTGAACCAAGTGTTGGGCTAAGGGACTGGCTCAAGGATTGCGCGATTTCGTAGCTAGGTGGTTGGGGGACAGGGTTTAGCCTTGATACTGCATAGTGCGTAGTTGAGGAAGGTTAGGGCAAGGAAACTGCACAGCTGAGGGTTTCAAGGAAGCAGGCTTAAGGCTTGAGGTTTGAGGTTTCCCACGGTGTAGTTCTAGAGGGACAAAGGCCTAGGGCTTTCATAGTTCAAGGAGTCATATTGGAGGCTTGATGCTTGAGACTACATAGTGCACAGAAGAAGGTGATTGTAAAGAAGGACTGCGCAGTTCTGGAGCTCAAGGGTCGGGGCTGAGCACTGATACCACACAGTGCACAATTCTAGAAGGCAGTATCTGTGCATTGTGCAGTTCCAAGAGGCAAGGTCTAAGCTTGACGATTGAGACTATGAAATTCATAGTTCACAAAGGCTGAGTCAGGTCAAGCTGCTCAGGAAGGCACTTTTCCGAATTTGGCTAAGTGTGGGATTAGTAAGGCCAAAGTAAACAATGACAAAACTTGAGCACAATCATACAATTAGAACAGTTGATGAAACAACATTGATCACTCAGAACACATGAACATAATCCCCTTAATGCGATGACAATGCAATAACTTTACCCAAGTCCGACACTAAAATTACACTTTGCGACGATAGTGACGACATTTGTGCAACAATGCTTGAAATTTTTCGAATGAGTATAATACATGTCTAGATGATAAATATGACTCATTAACACCAAATTTTCCCCTTGAAATGAACCAAAATTTTGTTTATGTAATATGCGACACTTTCCATGCTAAAAGGCGACACTTTGGTTTTCTTCCAGATGGGACTTGAACATTTAAAGAAAACACATGGGATGATTGTTAATACTAGAGATGACAACATGTAGAGTCAAAGTAAGCTCTGAAATTGGATGTAGGCAAAAATTTTGGAGGGGTTTGTAGCAACAAGAACACTTGGTGACACAATGTTTGAATTCCAACTCCTACGCCTTGGTCCAATATTTTGTGCAGGGTCTAGTTTTTCAGGAAGTATTGATTCAT
>JAXQQM020092360.1:0-10196 GCA_034641835.2 Pinus albicaulis
AAAAACTAAACTAACCACACAAATTAAAATTTAAAACTAAGTTACACTTAAACTAAAATTAAATTAAAATCTAATAACTAAAAACTAAAAATAAAAAAGGAAACCTAATGCTAAACTATAAGTTTAAAAAAAAACAAAACTCTAAAACTGAATCTAGAAAGAATTACAATAATATTCAATAGAAAGCACCACAACCATTCATTAAAATACTTAAGCCCACAGCAATAAATCATGAGATGACCATTAATAATAAATGCCAAATGCCTGAAATGTTTCCGAATTTATGATGTTTCAATTATATCCTATCCAAAAATTAAAATGTTTCTATATAGTCAACTGCAGATAGAAAATTAAAAGCTCATTTGACTATAGGACTTAGAATTTTTAAAAAAATTTAAAATTTTGAAATTTTTATATTTTTTTATTGTTTATTACTTTTTTGAACAAAATGTAAAAATTAACACTATGAATTAAAATCTAAAACTAAATTAAAACAAAACTAACTCTAAACTAAACTCTAAAATTAAAATCCTAAAGTTAGATCTAAGCCTAAACTATACACAAATTAAAATTTAAAACTAAGTTACACTTAAACTAAAATGGATTTAAATCATAAATTCGTTGGAATGTGAGAATAGTAATATGCCGAGGGAATATTGAGAATTTAAGAAATTTTGGACCATGAGCCCTAGATGGTTAGTCAAAGTCAAAATTACAGGAGTAATTGCGGTCATTGTGAGCGACAGAGATGCCAAATTTAAAGGTAATTTTTAGATGGAATTGTTCAGCCATATAGGAACCTACCTAAATATGAGTTCCGCTTACCACCCCCAAACAGATAGACAAATAGAGGCAGTCAATAAATTTTTGGAAGCCTACCTATGTTTATATGCTACAAAAAAACAAAATAAGTGGGTTCAGTGGTTGCATCTCGCTGAATGGTGGTATAATTCTACTTACCATACGTCAGCAAAAATGACTCCATTCCAAGCTTTGTATGGGTATGAACCCCCGAAATGGAAAGATCTAGCGACCATCCAGACAAATCTACCAGCTATTAAAAACCAACTAGAAGAAACCCAAAAGATCACCCAGACCCTAAAAGAAAATTTGAATAATGCAAGAAACCGTATGAAGCACAAGCTGACCGAAACAAAACTGAGAGAGAATTTGAAGTTGGAGAATGGGTATTTGTCAAACTTCAACGATACAAACAATTGTCCTTGAAACAAAAAGGAAAAAATAAATTGCACCAAAGTTCTATGGACCATATTAAATCAACAAAAAGATCAGCCAAGTTGCATATAGTTTAAGCCTTCCGGATAAAAGTCATTTGCACAATGTCTTTCATGTATCCTGCCTTAAAAAGGCACTAGGTGACCATCAGTCAGCACAAACAACACTTCCATTCTTAGATGATGAAGGAAGAGTCATTTTAGAGCCAGAAGGTATCATATCCACCAGAGAAAAGAAGCTCTGATCTCGTGTAATCGAGTACCTAATCAAGTGGAAAGACTTACCTGAAGAAGAAGATTCTTGGGAGACCGAAGCATTTCGTCAACAACATCCGTCGTTACGTATGCTTTGAGGACAAAGCATCTTTTGCGAAGAAGGCAATGTTATATTTAAATTGATTATAACAAACTGTAATTATATTAGGTTGTATTAGGCAAAAGCATGATCAAATATCATGCCCATTCACCAAGAGACACCCCAAGGCTGTATTTAAGCCAGGGCACCTCTCATTTTGTAATCATCATTCAATTATTTTATATATATATATATATACATTTCATCTGAAAATCCAGTTGTTTTAAAATAAAAGCTTCAGAGGTTTTGGCCCTGGCTTGCAGCCTATATTTTGTGTCCTCTTGCCTCATTGATCTTCATAGTTTGGTAGCTGTTTGATGATAAGAACACAATAATAATCAATTGAAAGAAGAAGCTAATTACAAGTACATCAAGTTAAGTAAACGAACATCACAAACAGTTATCAAAGTAAGAGAAATCACCCTAATCTAGCTGCTCTAGATTTCTCAAAAACTCGGAGGCAACATTCTGGACAATTTTTGCTGTGATTTGTAGAGATTTTTCGTGGACCTTTTCAGTAGGAACCATCGCTGCGTGAAGACTGATCTAATGGCTAGTCTGTGCAAATCAAGGAGACTTCGTTGACCCCTTTTCAGAGGCCTAATCTGAACATTTCTAAGGTCAGATCGAAGCAAATTTTTATGGCACTGTGCTATGTGTTTCAAGCCTAATTCAGACTCCCCTTTTGGCTCAGCTCAAAGGTATTTTTGGGATCAATTCAGAACAGCTTGCTGTAAAATTTAAAACCATAAGGCCGAGTCATTAAAGAAGCTAAAACAAATCATTTCTGTGGTTGATCTAAGTGTCTACAAACTGCTTTTCATCTTAGCTCTGTGGTATCATTTGTTGGTCTTTGCTGAGATATATCAGTGCACAATTCGAGTTCTGTGGCTGAAGAGGTGGTTACAATTTTGATTTATAATCTGAGGCTTTTGCAGTTAATACTCGTATAATTGAGGAATATGCCTGGACTGCCTTTTCACTGATACTAATCATCTCTGAGGCCTGATTATGAGGCAAAATGTCACTTTAATAAAAATCTGACAAGAGGAAGTTTAAGCCCTTTTACTCCGGTTTAATCTGAGTTAAATCTGAAGCTGATTTCATTAGGGTAATTTGTGGCACATCTCTGTGGGTAAAACTCTTCTAGCGTTTGATCTATGTCTCTGTGGCACTTTCACTTGGAATGAGGGTAATCAAAGTTGCATATATGAAGTCACTCTTGCTCTAGTTTCTATGGACATCTCTCTTTTCTTTTCAAGGTCAAGATTATTTTAATACTTGGGCTATAGTTACCCTATGAACAGTGATCTGTTTCAGACCCATTTAAGAACATAACAACCTCATCACTGTCAAGGGGTCCCATCTACAGCAATGGATAAAAGCATCAGTGTTAACTTCTGTTACGAATATAGATTATATAAAATAAATGAGTATAAATAAATATAAATAATAAATAATCAAAATAATGATTATCTTAAATAGCCATTAGTTAAGTGAAAAGGCATGTCCAGCAATGGATAAAAGCATCAGTGTTAACTTCTGTTACGAATATAGATTATATAAAATAAATGAGTATAAATAAATATAAATAATAAATAATCAAAATAATGATTATCTTAAATAGCCATTAGTTAAGTGAAAAGGCATGTCTAAAAGACATGCCCAATCATGAAAGGACACCTCCCTAGGTATATAAGCAAGGCCTCATATATATATATACATATATTATTATTACACATACCCTTTGTGTATTTTACATTTAATGTCAACAAGCTACAGTTTTTTTGCTTCAATGGTATTAGAGCCATCCGAGCCTTTGGACATTATCTGCTACACAATATGCCATTATGTTTACGTCCTGGAATCATTGAGCAGTTTGGTAAAATTCAAGAAGCATTTCAGCAATTAGAAAAATCATGTGCAGAAGTTACAGCGTGTCTAAAGAAAAGTTATGCAGAAATCCATAATAAGGAATATGATAGTGATGGTGAAGAAATGAAACAAAGTGAAGCAGGAGAAGACGATTTTGATCAGAATGATGATAATGAAAATGAAGATGTAATAGATAATGATGAATATGAAAATGATATCGATCAAGATGAGGATCCAAATGAAGTTGATCTTGATGTGGATGAGGATGATAAAGATCAAGATGATGATCCAAATGAAGATGATGTAGATGAGGATTATGTAGATCAAGATGATGATCCAGATGAAGATCATGTGGATGAGGACTATCTTGAGAAACAAGAAGATGAACAATATCATAACAATGAGGAAGATGCTGAAGAAGACATTGATGATTATAAAGAGGAAAATGTGGAAGAAGAAAAAGAAGAAGATATTTTTGAAGATAATTATGAAGATGACATATTTGAAAAAAAAAAGTGGATTATAGGAAAGAGGAGGAAGAAAACCATGTTCAAAATGATGAGAATAATGCACAAAACATTACATTTAATAATGGAGAAGATAAACTTGAACATAATGAAGAAGATCCGCATGAAGATGAAGATGATCTCAACAACATGAAATCACCAACAAAATGGAAATGCTCAGATAGGACCTAAGGTAATGGGGGCATCGACAAAAAAGAGGGGGTCTGAGGGTCCAATTCAGTCCTTTCAACCACTGGGCTTTAGAGACAATTATCTGTCATGGTTAGTTGGAGGTTTGAAACGTGTAGAAAATGGAAGTGTTGGAATAGGACCAGACATAAGCAAGGGTCATGAATTTGGGACCTCTTATGTACAAGGTTCTCGTTTGCATGGATACAACCCCAACTTTTCACACGTGGGTTCGGAATCTAGTTTTGACGGTCCTTCCTTTTTCCATTTGGGTTTAGGACCCAGTTTTGAACATAATCATGGTAAAGAAATTGATCACTCAAATGTGTATGTGGGATATCTGCCTCCTACCATGGAAGAGGAACAATTGATTAATCTATTCTCTCCGTTTGGTAGAATAGTTGAAGCCAAAATCAAGAAGGATGATGTGAAAAGTTCAAGCAAAGGTTATGGTTTTGTAAAATTTTATAGTATCAATTGCGTTGCCCAAGCTATTGCACATATGAATGGCTACAGGTTGGAAGACAAGACTTTAGTTGTAAGGGTCGCAGGATGGTCTCCTAGCTCTGAGATGGGACCTACAGAAGATATTTACACTTTTGATAAGCAACAACCACCAAGATTGCCTATCCATTCTACTGATTATGCACAGATATCATGGAATCCTTCAACTAGGCCTGTATCTTTATCTCCTTATAAACTTTATTCTAATAACAATGGTGCTTGCATGCCATACCATAGTGTCAATCCCTTGCAAGGAGAACTTTCAACAGTGTGCCAGCTACTTCATATCGTACATATGATCTATATGTGATGGCACTCCGTCTCGCAGAATCATCTAGTGGCACGCGAGGGCAGACTAGATCTCAACTAGTACTAGACTATGCCAAGTTCTGTGAAGCGTTTTCAAAAAACTTAAAATTGGGAATACATGAGGACAGCCAGAACAGGGATAAGCTCACAAATTTGTTGAGATATCACTTGACAAAGAGCGAACTTCCACCGCTGAGTCTCTCTGATTAGACGCAACCTTCAAATACCAACTCCCTGCAAGTCATAGCGGATCATTTTATCTCACTGCTAGAGGCAACGTGGGTTCTTGGAAATTCGTTTAACGAACTTGAGTCTGAAGAAATAAACTCAATGAAAGCGATAGTTCACACTCGCAAAGATGAAAACGGTGACGTGGTCACCACGATCAACGATGTGGATTTCTTAACAGTTGTCATGGGTTAAACCCTTTGCATATCAAAACTACATTGGCAACACAGCTGTCAAATTCAAAGGAATCTTCAGCCTTGGCACAACGGAGGAATGAAGGTGTGCGATCATTATTGGAGGTGTTGAGAAGGGTTTATGATCTTGCATATCAATTGAGGGCATTATTTGAGGCTCTTGTTCTGAATTCGGGGTGCCCCGCTCCACCGTCGAGCTACGTCAACCACTGGTCTCCCGTTGTCTCCCATTATTCTCTCGCTACACTGTCAAGTCGTGTCAACCACTGGTCTCCTGCTGTCTTCGGCTCCCCGTCGACCCACGACAAATCCTCGGTCCTGACAACCTGCGAACAATTGCAGCGCTAAAGTGTGGTCCTGCCGAGTGGATTAAGTGTCGTGTCTTTGAATTGGTGATTAATCATGTTTCTTTTTTGACCTACATTTAGTTAAATATATACTATATTATATAATATAGTCATATACTAAGAAACCGGATTCGTCCCCCAGGGTGACCGAATCCCGAATTCGGCGAATCAGATATGATTTGGCCGGATTTGTACCCGATTCACCAAGTACGGCTGTATTCATACAGGGTACGGCATATCCCGACCGTACCCTATACGGATATGGTCGTACCCCGTGAATCGAGTACGGCCGGACACGTCCCCTCAAAAAGTCCGAATTTTTTTTTATAAAAGTGCGCTTGTTGTTCTTTTTTCTCACTGATTTCATTTTCTCAAGTGAGCAAGGAGCAAGTGTGAGCAAGGAGAAAGGGAGTTCTTTCGAAGAGATTCGAGCATCCGGTAAGTGCACTGTCCCTCTATATTTTGCATTTAGTTTGCTGTTAGTGTTTGCATGTGCATATGTTTTATATATTTGGTTATTTTTGTTTATTTTTTACAGTATTCATGGCTCAATCAAAGGTAGCAAGATAGGGGCAAAGAAAGGGGAAGAATGTCCCCATTGGAGATGCCCCACCTGTCCCTCTTTCATCAGGGTCTGCAAGTATTCCATCCATTGGAAGTGGGGCTACAACAGCAGCTTCAAATGTGCAGGGAAAACAAATTGTTGACCCCAAATACCCATTGTGGAAATATGTGACAAGAGAGGGAGGGGCAGGAAAAAAGGGAGGAGGAAATTGTTCATGGAAATGCAATTTTTGCAACGGCCATTTCACTTGCACATATTTCCATGTGAAAGCTCATTTGTTGGGTATTCCAGGTTGTGGCATTAAATGTTGTACAACAATTGAATCGGCACAGAGGAAGGAATTGGAGAAAGAGCAATATATTGGTGAGGCAAATGTGGCATCAAAATTAAAAAAAACAAGAATGATGACCCCCTTCCATTCTTAAGGAAAAGCAGCAACAAGTTCCCTTTTGAGACTTTTAGTAGGGGAGAATCAACAAAGAGAAAGGCAACTGCAGTTGGTCCAATGGACAAGATTTTTCAAAAAGAGAAGAGGGAAGAGCTTGATCTCACCATTGCATTTTTTTTCTATCGGAACTTCATATCCTTTAATGTTGCACGGTCACCTCTATTTATTGAGATGTGTCGAGCTCTTAGTCATGGAGCTCCATCAGGGTATGTGCCTCCTGGGTCAGAAAAGCTCAGAACCACATTGTTGACAAAGGCAAAGAAAGAGGTGGACAAAATGCTTGAGCCTATTAAATCAGCATGGCCAACATCTAGGGTTAGCATTGTTTCTGATGGATGGACAGATCCAGCACGCCACCCACTCATCAACTTCATGGTGTCATCCTTGAATGGTCCAGTTTTCTTGAAATCAGTGGATGCACTTGGACAGTACAAGGATGCACAATATATGGGTGAGTTATTTATTAAAATTATTGAAGATGTAGGTGTCGATTCTTATGTGCAAATCATTACAGATAATGCACCTGTTTGCAAGGCTGCTGGCATGATTGTGGAAGCAAAATATCCACAAATATTTTGGACACCTTGCATTGTCCATTCATTGAACTTGGCACTGAAATCTATTGCTTTTGATGTGCTTTGGATTGGAGCCATTATTGAGGATGCACGACATATCCGCAACTTTGTACAAAACCATACAAATGCCCTCACTATCTACAAGGAGTACAACAATCTATCATTGTTGAAGATTGCAGATACACGGTTTGCCTCTTCATTCATCATGTTGAAGAGGTTGAGGGAGGTCAAGACCGCTCTTGGGTCCATGGTTATTTCAGAGTTTTGGTCTTTTTGGAGAAAGACGGATCAAGCAGCCTCAAAGAAGGTGAAGGACATAGTGTTGGATGATATATGGTGGGAGAAGGTAGATCTAATTATTTAGATCATGGAGCCTATCATTTCCTTGCTCAGATTTGCAGATATAGACCAACCCATCCTAGGAGAGGTTTATGAGGGATGGGATTCCATAATTGAGTCTGTGAGGACCATTATTTTACAGAGTCAGTGCCCAGAGTATGAGACATCACCTGAGGCCTTCTTCACCGTCATACAGGATATTCTTGTCAGCAGATGGGACAAGAATTGCACACATTTACATTGTTTGGCTCACTCCTTGAACCCAAAATACTACAGCCATGAGTGGTTGAATGGTGGACCTTCCCGCAAATTCCCTCCTCACATGGATGCTGAAATCTCACAGGGGAGGAAAGATGCATTGAGGAGGATTTTTCAGGATAGGGCATCCCTTGATGAGGTGGAGGATGCCTTTGCAGATTTTTCCACTGGCAGGGGGCGATTTGGAGGCTATGATTTGATTCGAGACAGGGGGGCTAAGAAGCCCTATTCTTGGTGGGCAACTCATGGGGCAACAAGTCCTCCTCTACAGCAGTTAGCCATGAGGCTTCTCTCTCAGGTGACTTCATCCTCTTGTTGCGAGAGGAATTGGAGCACATATGGGAATTTGTATAGTGTGAAGAAGAGCGGGCTTGAGCAGTCCAGGGCAGAGACAATGGTGTATGTGCACACCAACCTTCGTCTCATCTACAGGCAGAGGGAGGATTGGTTGAAGGGAAAGACAAAGATGTGGGATGTCTTTCTTGATGATATGGGTCTGGACAACAGTGTTGAGTTGGCATTGGCCAACTTGGATCTCAATGCGCCAGTGCTAGAGCCTGTCACATTTGATGATGGAGTAGAGGCATCATCCTCCACACCAGCAGATGCAGAGATGGCAGAGGATGAGGATGCATCAGAGCCAAAGGAGAGCAGTGGTGAGCATGATGATTGGGATGAGGACAGTGATGCTGATTATGATGATGAGGATTGATGACTCATTGACGAGTCTCCGACTCATTGAGGCTTCAGGCTTGTAGTCTTGTAGACTGTAGTTTTTCTGTATTTTGTTTTCTATTTCTATTTTCCATTAGCAGTGTACTTATGTAACACATTTTGATTCTGATGACTTAATGAGAAAACTACAGTATCTTACTATCTCCAATCTTGTCTTTCTGAGTAAATTTGACAAATGTATGATGTATCAATGTATCAATGATCATTTATGAGTATCTAAGATGATAGATCTTAAATCTATGTTTGAATCAATGAATTTTGTATGAATTTGTGTAAAAAATATCTAATTTTTAATATATTAATATATATATTTTTCATAAAATAATATATAACGTATCGTATCCCAGTAGTATATTCCAAGATCACCGTGCCGAATCCGACTCCTGATCCCGTATCCCCGTGACTTAGGTCATATATATTTAATTAATTAAATAAATAATTATTGTTTAAAAAAAAGAAAAAAAAGAAAAAAAAAAGGAAACAGATAACCCTGGGTTCAAAACAGTGTTACCAACAAATTATACAAAGGCGAGATACTAGTGACATCAAGCTACATATGTCGAGATGACAAGTGCAATATGAAGAAAATTTCCAGTAATATAGCTTTGAGGACAACATTTTGAAGGAAGGGGCAATGTTACGAATATAAATTATATAAATAAATGAGTATAAATAAATATAAATAATAAATAATCAAAATAAAGATTTTTTTAAATAGTCATTAAGCCCAATCATGAAAGAACACCTGTCTAGGTATACATGCAGTGCCTCATTGTAACAATCAATCATCCTTTTATATATATATAATAATTTAATGGTCATCTCATGATTTATTGCTGTGGGCTTAAGTATTTTAATGAATGGTTGTGGTGCTTTCTATTGAATATCATTGTAATTCTTTCTAGATTCAGTTTTAGAGTTTTGTTTTTTTTTGAACTTATAGTTTAGCATTAGGTTTCATTTTTTATTTTTAGTTTTTAGTTATTAGATTTTAATTTAATTTTAGTTTAAGTGTAACTTAGTTTTAAATTTTAATTTGTGTGGTTAGATCCAGGGGTTGTAGACTGAGCCCCCTTAAATAAAGCTCAGAAAACTAGCTAAAGTGCGGAGCGTTTCGGAAAAGCTTGTGGAAACGCTTCCAAAACGCTTCTGTGGGAGCGTTTTAGGGAAGCGTGTTTAGAGCACAGAAAAAACACTCCTGTTTTTCGGAGGCGTTGGAAGCTCGGGAGCGAACGACTCCACTTTGTTTGTTCCCTGGGGAAGCGTTCGGGAGCGTTCGCTCCGACGCTCCGCGTGAATTTTTTTAATAGAAAAAGTGGAAAGTTTTATAAAAGAGAGAGTTTATTTTCAATTCATTTGTTAGTAAATGTTTGTTGAGTTAAAGTTGATGAGGAAAGGCCAAGGCCTTGAGTTTGGTTGACGGGGAATCGGGAGCAGGAGCAAGAAAGTGATGGAGAAACGAAACAGGCAAGCGGAGGATTGCAAGAAAGAGGTAGGCCTTCTAATCCAATTTTGTATTTTCTAGGATGAATTT